>WEIT01040113.1:2510-37731 GCA_013389985.1 Dryoscopus gambensis | reverse complement strand
CAAGAACTGATAGAATAAACCTCCTGACCCTTCAGTGTTATATACATGACAACAAACTGCCTGTCAGATGTGGTCCTACTGAGTTGCCAGAACAGCATCTCAGTGAAACACAAATGATGAAGGTTTATTTTACTGAGGATGAACATAAATTAAATGACAGGTGAGAGATATGGTATCTCTTTAATTAAAGGTGGAACCCTGAAATGATTGTAGGCTCGTTTGAGAAGGAAAACACATCCCCCCCATTTGTGTATGCATTGCCTTTGCAGTAATTCAAAGGGTAAAAAGGATCCCAGAAAGAAATCCTCTTCACTGCCTCCACAGGGCCTGTTAGAGGCAATTTGGTGACATGAGAGCTGTAAGGAAAGCACACAGCCCTTCACCTGTGTCAGCAACTGGGAGAGATGCCCTGTGGCCTTACAGACATTACCAGTCAATATTTCATCATGTACCTCTTGCATGGACATATTTTGTATGCTTGGAAACATGTGGGGAACCAGAAGGTTAAGGTAAAGAACACTGAAAAGGTTTTTCATCCTGTTACGTAGCTAAGTGTTGGCAAATCTGTTGTATACCTTTTGATCAAAACCTTGAAAAGTGAACATGTACCCAAGTTTAAATTCTCTCTAGTTATAATTCTCTAGCAGAATTGCAGGCAGTCCTGAACTGTGGGGAAATCACACGAAGTTCAGTCTGAAACAAAGACTACACAGATCTCTGCAGCTCCACACACTGATATAGCTAAGAACAGATTCAAGGACACATTTGTGCCTACATTGGTTCAGATCCCATGGATGTTCAGTAATATCTGACTTGTATATTCTATTTCTTTGCAAGAGGTGAAGTTTTTACCTTCAGTGTACATGAGCTACAAACAAATCTTAGCTCTGTTGTAGAACGTATTTCTTTTTAGCAGAGATTATCAAGTGCTATGCACTTAGTCTGTAAAATCAAAGCCTTAACACTTCAGAGGCAAAAGAGCCAAGGAAGGGACTATATTCATACAAAATAAACTCCAGGGTGTGAGCATTTCTTCCCCCACAACTGACTTTTTGAATTGTGCTTCTGGATTTGCTTCACATTTGCCAAGAAGATTTTTATTTATTTATTTCAAGTTGTCTCACAGAAGTACCGATAATGAACGGCTGTATTACTCCTCAAAATCACAGCAGACACTATTTTCTTCTATTTAATTTCAGGTGTTCCTAAATGCCTCATTCATGTACGATGAATCCAGACTCGAGTGTCTGACAGCATTTTATTTCCTTACAAAGTAGGACTCTAAACTAGTAATTTGTCTCCTATTTTAAGGAGAACCCACATTAACACTCATCATAAAAATTTTATTGACTGTAGAAGCTGCAGTTCTCCACAAGTGACAGCAGATGTTAAAGACATGCCAGACAGTACACAGACGTAACCAGACTCTATTTTGTTCACATTGCAAATGTTTTAACATCTTTTGCAAAGATGAAATATGCCAAACTAGGATGAGATAAAGATACTGATTTGCACATGGCAGTACCAACAAAACTAGCACAGCCGTTGGAAAATCAACACAATGAAATTAAAAGGTCCCATTTAAAAAAGCCCAAAACCCTCTCACTCTGGAATGTACCATTAGTACTGCTGGGAAAGACATGGGCTTAGAACATTATTTCCCAAGGTACTCTAACATATTAGTGACTTCAAGGACACAAAAATCCCATTATTTCAATAACAGTCATTTTTTTTCTTTTTTTACTGCATCAGATATAATTGAAGCTGATCTTAACAAAACCAAGGCAAAGCACTTTTTAGAGATGACACCATGCGGCTCATCAGATAAAACTAAACATAAAAGATACTGAGGTGCTGGAGGGAGTTTAGATAAAGGCACTGTTAAAGGGTCTGGAGCACAAGCCTACATAGAGGCAGGAGAGAACTTGGGATGTTTAGTCTGGAGAAAAGGAGGCTCAAGGGAGGCCTTATCACTCTTTACAACTCCCTGAAAGGAGTAGCAAGTTGGGGGTTGGTCTCCTCTCCCAAGTAACAAGGGATATATCAAGAGCAAATAGCCTCAAGGCTGTGCCAGGGAAGGTTTAGATTGGGTATTAGAGAAAATTTTCACCAAAAAGGTTATCAAGCACTGGAACAGGCTGCCTGGTGAAGTGGTGGGCTTGGAAGTGTTGGGTTTACAGCTGGACTTGATGACCTTAATGACTTTTTCCAACCTAAATGATTCAATAAGCACCATGAAAAACATGTAACTCAATACAGAAGGGCTTTCACAAGAGGTTTGTTCCATGGACAACACCTTGATACACCCCACAGAACAACCTTTGCTCCTGTCTTTCCCCCACCTTTCAATATGGACTAATAACCAAGAACAGGAACTAGCAGAGTTGGGTTAGGCTAAATGGGCTTAATTCCCAATCCTGTTGGCTGAATTGTCTTGTCACTGTTGGATTATTACCCAGAATGGAGAATGCTAATGACTAGGAACCTCATTCCAGGAGGATACAGAACCCACAAAACTAGTTAAATCCACAATAATTAACAAGAACACAGCTCCTCCCCTGCTTTGTGACATGGAGCACACCTCGCGCCAGGAGGTGCTAATGCTGGGATTAATGACTATTTCTGTTTCTCCCTATTCACATAAATTTTCTGCAAGGATATTCTGAGAATAAAAATACACCAGTCCCTAGTGTAGAAATCCCACCCTGGGCCGTTTTGGGCAGGCAGCAACACCGAGAACAGTCAACGTGCCCCAGCCAACTACCTGAAGAACTGGAAGGAGGAAGCAGCGAGGGCTGACTGAATTCAGAGACAGAAGCAGAGCTTACTGGGCTGTTTGTACATTGCCTTTGGGTTTTTTAATGTAAACTAAGTGCAGGCTGAAGTATCACTCCAAAGTTAAGCTCCCAGCACCAGCAAAGCTGCAGTACAATTCAAGATTCATGGACTGTGGCCCAGGTGCTGTAGCATTCATTTATTTTTGTCATTTCTCAGAGTAGGTCCCAAGCTCCTGGAGAAATAATAAATCTGAGAATCTGAAGTTTTATAAGGGCAAAATCCTAAACACAAGTGGTAGCCCTTATGGTTAACAAGGAACTTGAACTACACACAACGTAAGAAGAAGTGAAGAAAATGTAGAAAGATAAATATGAAATCGATCCTCTTTATCCCAAGACAATATCAGTGAGGTTAATTAAATGTTTCACAGGTGCCAGGAATACAATGCTACTGTTCTTTGACACATCAGGGCCCAGTAACTTAAAAATACACTGAAATAATGGGAATTTTTAGTTCCACATTAAAAAACCCCCAAACTATCGATTTATGCTTTTGGAGTAAGAGATGTTGGTGCACAGACACAATGACACACCCTTTACACAGGGGAGATGACATTAGGCCAAGAAGTTTGGGCTAAGTACTACAGTTCCCATTTAAAATACATTATCAAGCTGAATTTCACTTGAGGATTCACCACACCAGTATTAAGCTTATAAATACTCAAAATGACAGAATATTAGTTAAAAAGAAAACAGGTTAAACGTAACAAAGTAACTCTCACAGTGTCATGAAAACTGAGCCAGAATTTTGCATGGGGGAAAGTGGTGGATAGATAAATTTCTCAAAAATTACTCTCAATCAATATGAAAGTAACTGTTGGCTCATATTTGTATTAGCCTTGGATTTAAGAGATCCACTCACTTATCACTATTATATATTATAAAAATGTGGAACAACAATGCTTTCTGCTCTGAAGACTAAATACAAAATAAATCCCCCATTTAATTTGTAAGGCAGAGGAACAGGAAGAACAAGAAAATGATGAGATACTGCTGAGTGGCACAGTGATCCACCTATCCCAGTAGGAGAGAAGATGAAATGCAAAGGTATGACGGAAGATGAAAATGGAAAGTATTTTAGAGAATGATTATGAAATAATGCAGAAGGAATTCCAGAATAGCCCCTGCTTTGTATGTTCTTTCAGACAGAGCTTCCAGAGAAGTTACCTTTCAGAGAACAAATGCCCTGTGCTGGTGGTGATGATCCAGCCCACCTGCTGAAGGAATTCTTCTCACACTTCTCCCTAAGGCTTGGTCATAGTTCCGTCTACACTGCTTGGGAAAGGAGTTCCCACTGCAGTGTGGGACAGTCCCTCCCACTCCCTGGGGCTGAGCACGCTGCCTCTGCACTGGGATAAAAGCCAGATTTGATTCCCCAAATAGCAAGGTGCCTTCCTGCCAACATAGTTTCTTTTTTTTTTTTTAAAAACGAATATTTTCCATGCGTTTTTGTCTTACAAAAACATGAAATAAAGGACAATTAAAAATATGAAAACCATGTGTTTTAAAAATGATAAAGTATTATTTCACTTAAGCATAACACATTCTGAGGGATTTTAAGCAAGACATCTGCAACAGACTTTGTGATCTCTTTTTGCAAAAGAGAAGCATTCAGGTTTCACTAAAACATGTTCCCCCTATAAGTGTGAACATAATCAGTATTCAAGAGGGTAAGGACCAATGTGCATCAAAAAAACTTGCACCACACTATGTGATTCACACAGAAAGTCATTCTCATTCAAAAAAAATATAGTAAAATTAGATGATCTAGGAAAACATTTAAGCTTTTTATACACAGCTGCTGGTTTTATTGTATCTTCTACATCATATGATAGATATTTCACCAGTCTATTCATGATTTAAAATAAAAGAAGGAAATGAAAGCATCTTGAAGAGAAAAATCAAAATGGTTTTTGCTTTTTTTCCCTTTTTTTAAAAAAAATTCCAAAGTATACATTAAAATTGTTAAAATAATACACTTTGCTCAGAAAAGAGCAGATCAGGGATAAATGCACGAAGAGTTTAAAACATTTTCAAGCAGAGAACTATAGTATCTGCCATGCCTGGACACTGCTGAATAATTACAACTTTTACAAAGGACATTCAAATTTACCGTGCCAACATCCAGACTGGGAGGGTAAACAGAACAAACCAAAATAAACCCAGCAGAAAGCTTTAGCCAACCACGTAAGAAGCTAAACTGAGGTTCCAACAACATTCATGCTAGCAAAAGAGAAAATATGTTTCCTTAAAAGTCTGGACATCAGGACCAAATCTTTTTGGAGTGCAAAAGTAATCCTAAGGAAACTCTGAAGTGTGCACAAATGCAGGTTTCTGTGAAACATTACTGTGATCAACAAAGGATAACAGACACAGAAGTGAGATTCTCTTGGGAAATCAGTGTGCCTTAAATATATGCACTGTGAATACAATTTAAACTCAAAAAGAAAGCACTGGCTGCACACATAGATATGGTACAAATGACTAGTGCAAAATTTATTGAATCTCATTTAGTTAAAACCATACGTGTGTAACATGTTAAGCCAGCAAAAAGTAAAGCAAACTTTCTTGAAAGCTTGTAACATTTCTATCACAGATATAACAACACTTACCTCAACGATTCCATCTATGAAAATGATGTAACAAACTTTTAAAATTAACAGCCAAAAGACATCAGCCTAGAGAACTATCTCTGCCTCAGGACAGACAGATGCAGACAAAGCCAGCAGCACAGAGAGGCCCCAGGCACACAAAAGCTGATACTGTTCTCCTGCTGGGTGAAAAATCTCACTTGTAAATCCAGCGACATCTGCATTCAGAATCAGCCCAGCCACAGCCCTGCAGAGGTGACCAAAGCACTCCACTCAACAGGAGAATGGTTTCTCTTGTCTCCTTCAGTGCAGGCAGCTGCACGAAACAGCAGCTCCTGGGTTTACATTTTAGCAAAATTCCTTTGATGCACTGATAGAGATGAAACATGATGTGTAAAACTCTTCCCCATCAGGCACAGCCTTGAAGCCCACTATACTTTTCAAAACAAAATATCATTGAAGTAAAATCTTTTGCCACGATACAAACCACCAAATGCCTCCAAAATTAGTCACCTCTTCACATTTCTCTCCAACTTCTTTATCAGTACTGCTGACACAGGACAGCAGTGTCTCCCAGGATGTCTTTCATGAAAGTCAATAAAAAAATTTAATTCAAGCATTTGATAAGGCTTCTAAAAATCTGTCAGCGGTAATAAAAAACTGCTTTCACTACTTACATTTAACTCTGTTTTCCCATAAAGTTATTTATATACTGTACTATGTTCTTTATCCTCTAAATTAGATACTGGAATGAAATAGTCTATAAAGCTTTATATAGTAATAAACTCAGACATTCTAGGTCACACACAGGAATGTCCCTACAGCATTCACCAACATTTTGATCATCACACATTTGACATAAACAAGAAAAATCTGTCCAAACCAGTTAGTCTTTTACTTAAAAAAAAAAAATCAATTATTAAACAATAACTTTTCTTTGGGTAGTGAAAATTTCTACATGGTTGTTTCTAGAAGGGCCTTTTCTTTACCTTCCGCAGTAAACACAATTAAGTTTTTAATAATAAGTTGTGTAACTTCAGTGCAGGAAAAAATCCACTCAACACAAATAATAGGATTCTGTAAAATGATGAAAAAAACATGCAATGAAACTATTCAATAAATTCACATCAGGATATGCTGGTGTATTGCAGGATTTGGCTGAGAATGAATATAAACTACTTTCTAAGTAGTTGGCACCTTTTTTCCCCCTGTTTTGAATACCTTTGGCCCCCAAGTAAATTGGAAGAGAGTCTTAAGATAGTTATTTAAACAAATTAATCAATTAAAAACAGTCGATGGGATGATGCCTTCTGTGGCCTTCAGAGGTGGCTGTCCTCATAATACCCAAGTTAATGAATTACTGAGAAAGAAGATTTCTATTTTGTGATCTGAAAAACAAAACCCAATACACAAGTAACTTGCACCTCTAACAAAAAGATTGTCCTTTCTTTTTTGGCCTTCAAAAAAAGAGTCATTTCAGAGGCAAAATAAGATATTTCAGCAGCAGGCATGATCTACCATCATGTGCTTAATCTAAAAATAAGGATAACTCTTGAGAAAGAGTGGGAACATGAGAGCAATTTTAACTGTGGAAAATGGCCACAGAAGAGGAACAGTAGTTTAATGCAAAGTGACAGCCACAACTTTGCAACAGACCAGGAAACTCCTACTTAGTGGGATATAATGGTTTATAGGTTACTTGCTCTGGTGGCTCCAGTAACCCCAAACACTCTGAGAGGAATAAACAGTTTCCCTGACAGAACTTCATCTAAATCACAACTGGTGGTTTTTTCAGAAGTCTGAGAAAGAAATTGGAATAGTATTGATACAAAACCAGAATCCAATCTCCCACATTCAAGTTACTGACATGAAAAAGCTGCCCTTTCAAATAATACTGTGTGTAACTTGCTTCAGTCTTTAAAATATGTATTTCAGGACACTGCACTCTTTCAGAATTTTATTTTGTATTTTTCAAATCAAAGTATCTTTGGGAAGATTCTATCATCCCCCTTTCACACAGCATAATACAACAAAAATGCTTTTTGATGGCATTTTGTTCGCACAGATACCTTATTATAAGGTGCAATTAAATGCATCCCTTTCTGTTTATGAGAATGACTGTGATGAAGATGTGAAAATTGTATTAATTCACTGCTGGTTTTTCTTATTTAAAAAGCTACAATAGACCATTACAGCAGTAACAGGTCACGAAGTACAAGGAACCAGACTGGTACTGTCAAGAACAGAAAAAAGGGAAAACATTGCAGAAGTATGAGTTAATGTCTGGCAGACCTGTCATCCAGCAAAATACCAAAACTGAGGCCATGTGGTTTACCAAAGCCCCAGTTATATGATAACATCACAATGGTTAATAAATATCTAAAACCTTTCTGCATGAGTGACACAAGTTTTGGTTCTTATTCCACTCACGTTATTCTACTCCTCCCCATATTTTTTACTTCTTGTTCATATTACTTGAGCACCTTTCTATACTGCAGCATGCAATATAAAAAAAGAGTAATTTAAGCATCTGGAACACAAGCTAGATGAACTTAAACTGGGAAAAAAAGACTCATATTTTAATGCAAAGATGAGTTGTTGGAGATGCAATTCAGGAAAGTCATGAGCTCCTAGTCCCTTCCTCCTGTGTGCTTCGTATAATTTTATCCAGTGACTGTTGATATAAGATGCATAAACGGTTACCAGAGAACAAAGATTAGAACTGTGGTGCTGTGCCAGAGCAATGCCATCATCACTTAGCAGCAGACTCCCTATCCCTGGTTCCTCGAGTCCCAGGGGCAGCTGCGCTGTGGGGAAGCTCTGCCAGCAGCCTTGTGCTCCCACACAGGCCAGCTCAGAACCCAGCAGCTGCGGCCACTTCCAGAAGGAAGGATGTGCAGACTGGAATCCTTGAAGAACGCACAGAATTCAAGTGACTGATCAAACTGTAACAAGTGTACAAATCATTCACTACATTTTAAAGAGTCTGGACACCAAAGGAGCTGTGGCACTGTTTCCATTCAGCTCGTGCTCCTGCAAAGCTGCACAGAAGAACCAAAGCATTCAACAGTTTTCTGAGAAACTCTCAAGTCTCTACAAACATAATCATCTACTCGCAGATCAGACAGCTGGAATGACTCCTACTCCTGTGGCTCTTTCACTGGGTAAAATCCACACACAGCTTGTTAGGTTTGTGATATTCACTGAGCTGTTCAGTTTAAGTCATAGTAATAAAATGGTCATCATCCATGAGGTCACACAAGCATTTTGGTTTGATCCAGGAGTGCATTTTTTAAGTAATCCCATTATGCTCATGTACCATTCTTTATTTTTCACTGTGCAGTTTTACCAGAACATATTTACTCTCAAACAACATGAAAATAAAAGATGCTATTCACCTACCAGTGTTCTTTTCAGTCCGTAGGACTGCAGTACAACTGGCATAAAGCAAAAGCCCTTAGAACACACAGAACGGGCAGCACTGGCTCCTCAGTGCCAGCTGCTTTGTTCTACAGATCTGCCACTGCTGTGTCACAGCACTTGCTAAGGTGCCTCTCTGCACTTGGTTCCACCCTGAGTTTTTTCTCAGTGCAAGGTATAGATTGCTTTACAAAAAGCTGGTCTTGTCTGAAAAGCAAGTCCTGTCTTCAACATTAGGTATCCTCCCAAAAAAACCATCAGAGAAAGCTTTTTCTGCTACTTTTTTGGACTTTTATTTTAGACCCCAGTGCTGTGTAGATGCAAAGTCACTGACAGCATGATGTGCGTTTGAATTTGTCATTCAATGAGTGTTTTGGCACTCCAGCAGGACACTGCTGTCTTATGGACTAACAGCTCTCCAGAACCACAGAGCAATACAGATTTTGGATGATTGATCCTATTACATACCATGTCCAAGTGTAAAAGAGAAACAAGCATACCTTGGTGCTTCACACAAAAAGTCATATTTGTTAAAAAATACCCAGAATTGGCCTAAGATTAGTACATTAGATAATAATAGTAATAGAATATGTACAGTTATAAAGTTGCAATTCACATTTGAAATAAAAACTAAAATCTGGCCCTTATGAAAAGAAAAGAAAGCTGCTCTGATGAATTATTTTAAAGCAAACTTATTAACTCAAACTCTTTATCACTTACATATTCTAAAATACTCTATATTGCAGTCCGAAAATGTATTTTTTGCATAAAGTGCTGGATGATTCTCACATTCTACAACTAAATAAATTTTGGTATCAAACAAAGAAAGGTAATGTGCTCAGGATAAAACAAAATATTATCCAATGAACGACAGATACAGGAACACATTCAAATTTTTATCACAGAAAACTTACATCTAGTAACGTGTGAAGATGCTGATCCTGGAAAACACTGTGAAGAAAATCTAAGTCTTTTTCACTGCAGTCTGTAAGTGCATGAATTTCTTCCAGGCTGTCCAGCACCTGTGAGACTGCTCCTATGGGGCAACAGATGGGGGGAAAAAAAGAATAAAAAAAAAAATCAATAAAGCAAAGGCTGATGGTAAACTGAACTTTGGAAAAAGAAACTTTCAATTCATCTGGAACAACTGAACAGGAACTTTAAAAAGCTGGAGTTTTAACAGGAAAACTCACAGAATAAACTTTACATATATCAACAGTGCTCACAGATAATGTAATTATACATAAGAAATGATGAGAGGATCTCTTAATGGGAGAGAGGTTAAAACCTGATTTTATTAAGCTTAGCTTTGTTCTATTTTAGCCTTGCTTCCAATGATGTCTTATGGAGTGACTTCAATTATTGGCCCGTACTCACCATTCCCACCCCAACCTTGACTTCTCTTTTTGAACTGCTGGTCAATTTCAAATACATATTGTAAGATTTTGAATCATCATTAAGAATTATTTTGAAATCAAATTTGAAATGTCAGTAAAATCAGGCAGAACCTGTGCTTTCACAAAGATTTTTAAAATCAGCATTGGGATAAAGGAGGGAAGAGGGAGAAAGACCTGACTCCTGAGTCCTCTGGGGGACAAAAAAAAAAAGCTGTAATGTGTTTTTGTTCTGTTTGTTCTGCTTGCCTGGTTATCTCCTACCCAGCTATAGCACTTGCTGCTTTTTCACCAGGGCATTGTTTAGGGTCAGAGGATGATGGGAATGATTTTTATGTGGCATGAGGGTGCGAGAGAAGTGAGAGCTATGGAGACAAAAAGGAGAAATGGGAGGCATTATGAAAGGTGGAAGTCCATGAGGAAAAGCTGAACTCTCAGCAGGGGAGGACAAAGAAACACAACACAAACCCACAATGGTTCTCTGTGAAGCAACTTGTTTAAAAATCAGAGTATCAGTGGTGGTTGCCACCTGTGTGCTTTACTAGAAAGCCAACTGTGGCTTATCTCAACACCCACAGACCATGTCTTCACTTTTCCCACAGTGGTAAAAGCATCTGGAAAGAGGGCAGCATATCCAGTGAGAGTCCGCAACAATGCTGGTGTCTGGCAGTGAACTGCTGAATGCTTTTTCATAAATAAATTCTTAATTCTGGATACCAAATTCTACATATTCTCTGTTTCACTGATTTCTCATCAGTATGCCTATTCTGTTCAGTTATTAGTTTGTCTGTGTCTTTTTGACAAGCCAGATAATAGCTAAAAAATTGCTGCATTCCTTGAAATTCTATCCTCCACTGCATGAACAATTCTTACCAGTCTTCCTCAACTCAAACTCTTTTGTACTGCATTTTCAGAATGTAATAAAACCAAAATACCCAACGCCCTCTTAACCCCACAAGGAAACAAATGAACTTATTTCTCTGAAAACCTTGAGAAACTGGAATAAACATAACAAAATATACAAAAACCACTATACAAGACTTGCAACCTCACGGCTTGTGGACAAATAAATTAAAAATCTAGAAACTCTTGCAGCACATTTAGTACAAACCTCAGCCCAGGATTCTCCTCACAGTTCCCTCTACAACAAGGTTTGAGAACCACAGTATTCTCCTCACTCACAACTCATGGCTCAGGAGCAATAAAACTTCTTAGTTCTCTCCCATCAAGTGTGTCTGACTACTTGTATCTATTTGATGTACTAATTTATGTTCTTTCAAAAAATCTGTGTCTGTCAGCAAATAAAACAAATGGCTTGACTTTTAGTAGTTGCTGTGCATGAGGTCAGGTGCACTGAAAAAAATTTGCTTCCTCTTTGATAATGAACAAGGCTGCTCAGCTAAAAGGAATCATCCACATCCCTCTGCCAGAGACACAGCAGGAAACCTGAGAAATATAAGGATCGGGGATCTGCTGGTAAGAGGATGGAGAGATCACAGCTAAGCCTCAAAAGCAAGGAAAAACAACGACCCAGGGACCTGAAAAGGACTGCACTTTACATGTTCAGCCCATCACTTAAAGGTTGATGGCCTTGGAGTTCTGCAGGCCTCAAGGAAAATGTTTGACTTTCCAGAATCCAGTTGGTAGAAAAAAAATTGTTAAAATTCTCTTTTATTCCCACTCTTGTCATGCTCAGAACTTTTATTTTATTTTCAAGCAAAACTTCTTTTTCAGGGTTCAAAGCCCCTTCTGTGTATTTGGAGTACTTAAGGGAAACTCCAGAGAAGATTCAGTTCAGAGGCCTGGGTATCTTAAGAGTCTCTAATATTGCTCAGTGTTGCTCATAATCACCAAAACCTGAGCCAAATCTGGCACCAGTAAGAACTATGTTCAAAGTTGCCTGCAGTGCTGTGTTACTGTGAAACACCAAATGCTCTGGACCACTACATTTTTTATTTGACACTATTATTTACTTTGCAAACTTTATTTTGTGGAATACTTTGTGGGCTTTGAAATGGCAATGAAAGTTATGATTTCTTAATATTTGCATCTCAACAACCTCTTGAATATTTGGGAATTCCAAAAATATTAGGGTTTGATCACTAAGTCTTTTTTTTCTCCTGTCCATTGGTCAGATTGACTAGAAGGCTGTAAAATAAAGCTTCCAAGAATGTCCTTAAGAAATCTGATGGGACTTTCTGACAGTGACTTTGTTAATCCCTCAAGATGACAGTTTTACCTTCTGCTTTTTTCAACCTAGAATCTTATGCTTCACCTACTGCCATGCCTTTCATTCATTTAGAAATATGCACCTGCATGAGAAAATGGCATAGCAGCAATATATTGACAGCATGTTAGTGCTTAAAAAAGTGTCAGAACAATTTTATAAGCATTTTTGTGAACACCTAAACTCTCTCTTGCAGACATCTGGTTACAAAAGACTAAAAGTACCTTTCAGTAGAGTTTTAATTCAGAGAAGAGATACTACATAAAATAAAATTAACCAACCTTTACAGCAAACCTGTTTCTAAAAAGATTCATATTCAAGCTAAATTTCTAACCTTTGAGGAAAGTGTAAAGGCACTCAATATTTATAATTAAAGCTTATATCCTTTTGAAATAGGATTTAATCTCCTTTCAACATTGCAAGTACACCCATTTTAGCCTCAGCACAGATGCTCAAGGAAGGACTTAAGTGAATTATTACAGTCATACAAGCTAAAAGCTCAGGTTTCTCATGATCTGTAGTAGTTACAGACAGAATCTAGAAACATCAAAATTAAAATGATGCATAAACATTAGTAAGGCAGGAAAAATGAGGAACTAATGAAATGAGACTAACTTGACTGGCTGTGTTAGTTTGTTTTTTAAGACTCCATAAAGTAAACTTGGTTAGAAAATGCTGCTCACTGTCCCAGAACTTTCACGCAGCCCCAACTTCTGGGTGAGATGAATCTCACCCTGCACCTTAAGTTACTATAAAAACAGATCCAATTGCACGGGAAAGGCTGCAATTCCAGTGATATAAATAGAAGATTCTTCTCTGCAGAAACAGTAACAAAATCCACACCAAACATGGTTCTGTGAGAAGACTGTGGATCCTGCTGTAAATGCACAGTAAATGACCTCAGTGTCCAAAGGGGCAGTGACACTCTGGGCCATGCACACAACCTTGTCTCTCTTGTATTACCACAAGGATACCTAAGAAAGGATGGCTGCAGCTATTCAGAGTTTCCTGGGGGCTGCCAACTCTGAAAAGTTGAAAACTATGGGCTGTCATATATTAAAAAGAAGAAAAACCACATCAGAATGCTCATGGCAGTCTCCTGCACTCAGTACTAGTGCACAAAATGCTTGTGTAGTTAGTGGAATGACTTCTTAAGGATGATACCAAATAAATTCTGAGAAGACAGAGATGAATTGAGCAGTTTTCTGCCTACTGAAGCAGATCTATTATTTATCAGAGAGATGTATTTGCTTTATGAGGCAAAAACTTGGGATTTTCTCTTTACCCAGTGATAGTCAAAGTTATCACAGGTATTTTGTGGAGGTTCTGTTACCTCATTTTTGGACATGGCCATTCAGAAATAGTTCTCTCTTACAGCTGAATTCTGTCCCTAGAATCTTTGTAGTTCTCATACAGTGCTCTTCATACCACCTGAAGTTGCTACGGACACTGGTTCATCAGCTTGGAAGTAGGTAAAACTTTGGTAAAATACTGTTGTTAGTACAACACCCAGGTATTCTAGTCTGGAACAGATGGTTTGACTAGAGAAAATCAACTTGAAAGGCAAGCAGGAGTTGCTTACTTCTGCACAGAACAGAGTAAAAGCAAATTTTAAATACTATTCCTAGAATTGCCTAAATATTCTGCAGTAGGAATGTGTCTGCCCTTTACAAAACATCCCAAAAGTTTGCTTTTCTGAGGCTTCTCAGCACACCAGGCAGGTACAACTGGCTCTCTCTGCTGTATAACATGCAGTAAATAGAATTAGGAACTTCTTTTCATGGGACATGTGATCTGAAACAGCATATGACTGAGTGTTTAGGCAAAGAGTCTCAGATCTTGGGGCAAAACACAGACTACATCCTGACTGCAAACACCTTCGGACAGAGGGCAAAACAATTCTTTGATTTATTTTTTAACACTGAAGATTACAAATGCTCATTTAGGTCTTGGTCAGTCACAGACCCTCTTCTGAGTAATGAAAACCCAGAACTCAGGAAGCCTGACGTTGTTTAAACACAAAACTATAAATCTGTGACCTTTTTGCGAGTCTCTTGCAATTACTATGCCAGGAAATAACTCTGCAGAAGAACTTTTAATAACCATTGCAATAATAGCATGCTTTTATTAAAGAGACATTGGTAAAATCTAAATCCCTTAAATTTGTAGAACCACATAAAATGAAGTTAATGACACCAGCCATTCATTTCAATCCTGTTCATTCTTATAAACTACTTTTATTTGATTTGCTTTTCAACTATTCTTTATGTTGTGTAAACAGGTAAGTAACTGTGTCTTGAAGATTTTACAGTGCTATTTAAATGACTAACCAAGGCTTTGTCATTTCTCCATATATCACAGTTCAGTCCTTATGTCAGCCAGTCCACAATAAACAGAAGCTGATTTCTCTCAACCTCATCTCTTGGCTGCCTTCTCGTGTGCAGTTGCTGGAAATGAAATTAAAAAGCCAATCCTGGCTCTTAAAGCACAGGCATTTCAGGAGGCAGGATTTACATTTCACTTTGTTTGTGAAAAGGTCTGAGGCTAGTACATCCAGCAAGGAAAGATGAAAAACCACCAGAAATTGTTAGATTTTTGAGAGATCAAATATTCGAATCACAAAATGAAGTCACAGGATACCATCTCATGGAAAAACAAGCATGGGCATTATTATAAAGTGCAGACCTTCCCATTACTTTATCTGATGTAACTTCCCAGATTTAGATAAAGCCAGCTGAGCACCAGCTGCTCTTCATTACTTGAAACATCTGCAAAAATCACTGGAGTTGAGACGGCTCTGATCTCACACAGTAATTTGCTGCTCTTTGCTGTTTACTGTATTCCAGAGCAACTGACTCTGCAGGGACAGATGACAGCCAAAGTAGGTGTGTATACATGATTATAATAGGTTAAAACAAGGTGGGAGATACATGTTTCACATATGCACAGCAGTGTAATTAAAATGTAAGGCAAGTAAAGACTCTATCCTTCTCAAAACTGAGCTATATAGCGTTTCATGACTTCTTCCTTCTTGGACTGAAACCAAACAGTGAAGTTTAGACACACCATAAATTTACTAATAAGCTCCTACACGCACACAGTTTTGTGAATGCTACTGGGAAGCAAATAAGGCAGTGATAATACAAATACATGTATATACATACAATACATGTGTATAAAACAATCAGGAAGAGTCTATTAAGAGAACTAGAAAGATGGAGGTTTATGGGAGATGACAATAAAAATTCAGAAACAAGACAGCTGACGCAATGGAAGGATATTGGGATTTACAACTACATTAAAGAAGGTAAGAACATCCAAGGAACACAAGAAAGGAGAGAAAGGCATATACAAGTCAGAAAAGAAACTAAAGGAAATAGGTACAGGAGAGAAAAACAGGGAGAAAAAGACTAAACAAAGGATAAAAGAAAAATAAAAGAAAAAAAGAGAAGAAAACAAGAGATAAAGTGTTCCCAAACAGCAGAAGGAATGTAGAGGAGAGTACTATGTATGGAAAACAAAAAAAGGGTGGGGGGAAGAGGAAGTGGTGGGGGAGAGGACAAAGAGGGCAGCGAGAAACTGATGCTTAATTTTGAAGAGAGACTTCCTTTTATCCTGCACACACAGGGGACACTTGAGTGTAGCCACGGCTCCAGCTTTCTCCTGTCTCCATACCTGGCAACTTCACACAAAGTTTGCCAATTCTTTTTCCTTGCTGTAAAAACCAGCCACAAATACGCCAGAAGCCAGTCTAGTGTGGTGGTAAAGAAATAGGCAGAAGTGTTGTTTTTCAGACCAGACCTGTACCTTACATGTGAGCACACTCACATGCAAGTAAACAAATAAATATTGTAATAAATGAATGCCCTTCACTATCCCTTCCTTAGACCCTTTCTTCATCATTGCAAAAATATCTGAAAACCTCCTTCTGACCAGCATGATGGCAGGACACTCTATTATTGTCAGTCAGTTTGTGGAAGAAAAGTCTCTATGTGCAAACAAAAACCCTAAAATCATGGCACAGGCTCTGTATGAGGTTTTTTGTTTCCCCCTACAACTGCTGAAAAATAAAACAATCACAAAACTTTTATATAAAAATCCATTGAACTTTCACCCTCGTGTTACTGCACAGGCATTCTGAGATGGGGAAATCGGAGGACAAGGAACAACTTCCCCCACAACCCGTAAAATTGAAAGAATGAACCAAACAACAACAACAACCACAAAATCCATGAGTGATCAGAAGTGGAGACATGGACATATGTCCTGCTGACATGTCCTGACCTTGGACAGAAGTAGAGCTGTTAGCCTACAAGTCTTAAAATGTTGTATGAAACCCCCACTTTTTACAGCTTGTTTTTGGAGATGCTGAATTAGTTGTTTTTGAAATGCTTGTGGTTTGTATCAAAGGGCCTAGAATTTCACACCTTCTCCTCTGTCTAGCATAGTCTGCAGGTTTTAGAAGTGTTTGTGCTCCCAGTCTCTCACAAAGTGCGCAGCTACCCTGCAGCAGAACCTCCTCCCCACATGCCAACAACATTCCTTCATTGAGGAGACACATATTGGATAGTTATTGAAATCAGGTGTATGCATATCCACAGTGCATATGCATAGGTCAGGTATCACATCAACACAGAAGGATCAAGAAAGTTCATGCAAGCGTAGAGCAAGAATATAATATTTGACTAACATTACAGTATATGTTTGGTGGTAGGAGAAAAAAAAAAACATTAGTCCATGAAAGCAATTTTGGAACAAAAATGCAAAACCAAAATACTGTATACTTTATTAATGCAATGAAAATTAAGTTTTAGTTCAGTTGTGTTGCAAATATTAAATATTGGGAAAAAACCCCCAAAAACTCAGGTAATTTTAATACTGCCTCTAAATTAGAATCCTCAGAATTCCCTGGGAATCATCCTTCTGCTTAACTGTACTGTCAATTATACTATACTGTAGACAGATTTAGTCAATACCAGACAATTTTATTTGAACAGGCAGTATTAAAACTGAAAAGAGCAAAGAGAAGCAAAAGAAAGTGGATTTGTAAACATGCAAAGACACACACCATAGCTGACTGATATGCCTTAAAGGAAAACAAAGGGATACCTACTTTCTGCTGCTAGAAGTCCTAGAAGGAAGGCAGCGTTTGGACAAACAACAAACAGTATGAAGATTTCAGAACAAGCGATTTATAAAGCTGCAACCTAGCACACTAATTTAGCCACAAAATAGTCTCAACAGAGTGACAAGGATCCCCCCAGTTTTTAATACGGTTTCTATGTGTGAAGCAAATGGCACTGGCAGACTGGGATGGGAGGAAAACAAACACTTGGCATTGGGAAGGCAGCACATGGATGCAGTGTTAGAGATCTATTAACATCAGAATTTCCCAACATCAGTTAAACTATTTTTAAAAAAACTAATGGACAAAAAGTGATTTCTAGTAAAAATATTTTAAGAGGTGAAATGATAAAATAATTCAACATACTGCAAACGATGCATAACGTCGTATTATTATACTTAGAAAGCAAAATTTAGCTATGCTGTATTGAAATCAAAAGTTTCAGTGAGAAACATAAGAACCAGTTAGAAATACAACCACTTCATTATTGCTTTTAATTAAGTGTCTTTATCCCTTTTTATTTTTTTTTTTTTTAATTTAAACATACCAGAGCAAAGAATCAATAGCTGAAAAATCATAAAGTCAATAATGGAATACTGGAAACACACAAACTCATGATCTCAAAACTGATGGCTGTGCTTGTAATACTAGCGAAGGAATTAATAACAATAAATTATAAGGTGAACGTAATTTTTTTCCCCCAAGCACTCATACTTTAAAATGTTACACAATGCCCGTTGCAGATATTTACAAAATCAATGGTAATTTTTGCAAAACAAAAGTGGTTTTTTTTTTTTTCTTACTCATATCGATGAAACTGATGGGTTTTAAGATATGGGCTTGTATTGCCCATATTTCATGAATCCTAATCCCTTGAAACTACTAACCATTATAACTTGTGAGTTCAGCTACTTCATGTGTGTTGGAAAAAGAGCTTACAACTTGTCCATACATACGCTGTTTGACCTTACTCTGAAAGACCAAGATTTAGCTTCATTTCAATTATTATCAAATTTGAAAATCAAGATCTCAGGCTGTTAAAAACTTCTCATTTGACACAACAACATAGAGCCTGTCAAAATAGAACAGAAGGAAAATTTCAACTTGCACGCATCAACCCTGAGACAAAATACCAAAAGGCAATGTTGTGTGTGGAATCTGTGCCTTGCAGTTGGAGAAAACGAGGCCGAAGCACTGAAGGAGCCTCCGCGTGGTTACTTTGTGTGCAGTGCAAAACTCTGCTTCTGTATTCACCTGTTTCCGGAGTGACCACAGAGCTCAGCTCTCAGACGAGTGCAGGAAGTCCTGCAGCAGTGCCTGCTCAGCACAGGTACAGGGGCACACTTGGCCGCTCAGGCTCTTCTCTCGCTCTGTGGTTACCCCAAAACACAGCTCGAGAGGATCCCTTACAGGAATCCAGAACTGTCTGTGGCAAAAAGCTGCTCTGAAACCTGTTAGTCACAGTTCAGAAATGTGTGCCACAGACCAAGCAATCCCAGCAGACATTAGAGAGTAACGTCCTTTAACCAAAAGGTAAGTTTTGCTTTAATTAGAAGTCGGTTATGCAGTTTTCCAATGACTATGGACTATCCACTGGCATAACTCCAGCACTGACTTGGTTCTGAAAATGTGGCTACAAAAAGCTTTTGGAAAGATAAAGTTACAAAAAAACCTCTTTAGTTTATCAGTTTTTCTAACTGTTGGCCTGAAAACGTAACCATTTTGAATCTCCTTAACACTCCATATGAAACACTCATCCTCTATTCAGCTTCCCACGTCAAACGCCAAGAAGCAAAAGGAGGAAAAATTAAAAGCTTTACACCGGTGATGTTCACTCCCCAGCCTGAGGCACTGTTATGAAAACAGTTGAAAAGTGCATGGCTGTTCTCTCTGCTAGGGGACAAGTGGCCAGCATATGACAGAAGGAGAGGAAATCCTGTCGAGAGCTAATGTGCAATCAGGAGGTAGGAGGGCCAGGCAGTGGGCAGGAAAGGGGAGGGAGTGAGATGGGGAAGGGCAGCACAGACACTGTGAATTCCCCTGGCACCTTATGTATTTCACGGTCCACTTCAAATACTTCCTACAGGGCCAGTTTTTTTCCTATGACAGATTTAACCTTTAGGGCTGCTGATTGCTAACTTCTGATTTATGTTTGTTTCAGCATATTAAAAATATCCAAAACATTTGTTGCCTTGGGGAATAAACATTTTACAATGTCTCGAAGACAGGCAACCTGAAAGTCAAATGTTTTACATTCTAGAGAAAACCAATGGCAGAACACTTGTCAGCTGAGCTGCCTGGTGGCTTTACTGAAGAAGTTACTGAACATAGACTGTCAGCAATAAAGCAGTATTGTAGTTTAAAAATATTTTAAAAGGTTTTATCACACTCAAAATTCAGTAAGACTGGTTTCTGCCATGTTACCAACAGGATGATAGCAGGAATAATTCAAGTTCTTCAGAGGATGGTTGCTGACAAAAGAGGAAACAGATCACCCAGTGGTTGGCGAGTGGTCGGAACCAAGAGTTATTAACACTGTCCAAAGTAAAGGAAGATGTGTACAGAAAAATACCTGGTTGACTTTAAATGAAATTTATCTCTGTTGCTTCCCATCTGATTTAGCTATGCAATTTGCTGACCATCACTGGAAAGCTCTCTAACAAGAGTATCCTTTGTGATTCTGCATCTACAAAAGTCACCTGGCTTGTTGCCTGTAGTGCCTTCCTATCCCAGGGTAATACTCTGGGGTAAGTACCGGAAGATGCTCAAAGGTTCCAGCAACCCCAAGTTTCCAAACTGAACTTTGAGGAAGAACATCTCTAGATTAATTGGGGAAAAAAGAGAGAATTGAAATTTTCTGTTTCTGTGTTTGGAAAGACCTGGAGGACAGGAAATGTAATTTGCATAACCTAGTAAGCATCTATATTTCTGTATATTTATCTCTGTAGGAGTTCTGTATTTGCCTGTTTCTGAAAAATCGTTTAATTACAATGATATGCTTCATGAAATTTTATGGGAGGAATAATTGGCAACCACATCTAAAATATTAAATGCTCTTCAGTAAGAGTTTATGATCTGGAATAACATTATGAGATATTAGGAAGGAAACTTAAATAACCTTAAGATAATCAAGTTTCTACTGCAATTTAAGAGTTTTATGTTTAATTTCTACAGACTAATTTGGTTTACAATCATCACAAGGCCCATCCTATAAGCTAGAAATGTTTGAAAATATTATTAGTGTACTTCTGAAGAGGAAACAAAATAGAGTTCCCTACCTAGGAATTTCAGAAGCTGAAAGAGTTGTAGTATCTTTTCTTGCAAGGCTCAGTGTTCAATATTAAATATTTTATCAGGTAAAGTAGTGGGTCAGAGAAACAGAATGAAAACTACCCACTTAGCATGGTTTCCTGATCACTGTGATCCCCCATCAGTCCAACCAACAGGTTAGAGAGTAACTGCCCTCCTGAGAAATCCAAGCTTTTGTTTCAGTTATTTCGGACATGAACACAAGATAACAATGGATCCAGCACAGATATTCTGTACAATTTAAATGTGCACTGGGTTCAAGTACTCTGTGAGCAGAAAAAAATAGAACTTGGAATGCTCCTGTATACTGATATCTGCAATTACATCACTCTGAGGAAGACACACGTCCTGTTGATGTGAGACTGAAACTGGAAAGAGGAACTGCTGTTTTCAGATTAGGAAAGTTGCCACTGCCAGTCGTGTTGGTGGCCATTCACCACTGAAATGGGGGAAGTAGATGGAAACAAAAATTAAAGCATTGCAAGTAGTTCTAGGTCTGCACCATGGTCCTAAACTGGTAAAACTGACTTATGCTTTCTTTAAAAGAATAGGTGGATCCTTAACTGCAAGTACATCAAGTATTTAAAAGCTGTCTGGCTGAACTTAAGCCATGAGGCTTTGATTACCCATTTGCAATAAATGATCTGAGATTCTCATTCATTTCTATGGGAATTATGAACAGTGTTCACGTCTAAGAACAAAGCAATCTTTTACTTTACGTACTCCAAGAAGTGAAATTGGAGAATTTCAACCAAAAAAAGTTGCCCCCATTCTTATGGGGCAGTTAATTCTTATATTAATGACATTAAAATTATTTATAGTAATTACATGCTCACATGAAATAGAAGGAAAGGAATAATTAATATATGCAGTCAATACATAATTTTTTCACCTATAAAAATACTGAGAAAGAGAATTATCACACAACAGATCAACACATGCAACTAAGTTCCTGAAATGCCTTCCAGAAAAGTCAGTGTACAGCTAAGATATTCTGCCAGTACTCCTCCATTGTTTAGAAAATTTAAAGACAGTCCCTTTTGGTCTCAGATTTTTCTTAGAGGTTCATTTAAATTGATGCTAACTCCTAATTTTAGATCAGATAGAACAATCCAGACTTTTGTGCTGCAAATATTTTGAGCAATGTTATGCCAAAATTAAGATACATAACTAAGACAGGGCTGTTAGATTAGGGACTGACAGGTTATTTAAATTTCTGAATATGGGCTGTGGACAAAAGGATTGCTTGAGTAAGGTCACTGTCCCATCCAAGGCCTAGATCACAGCACAACTATTATCTTCTCCTTTCAAGTATGTTAGGAGGCCGCTGAAGTACATTTATTGTCTCTCTCTGAAGATCTGGAGGTCAGAAATACTGTCCAGTGTGCTGTAAACACACATCTGAATCATATTGTTCCCTAAAACAGGAGGTCAGGAAACTTTGGTACATAATGGCTTCTTTTTATAAATAACTACTATAAAGTAGGAGAACTTTGCTCCTGCCTAAGAATTCAGGACAAAATTTCAATAAGATTTTATACTCAAATAATATAAAGACAAATATGAGATTATAACATTATTTGTAATTAAATGTACATACAGGAAAAAAAATCAAGACAGAATTTCTGTAGAAGCTTAAAACTCTGCAGAGATTTTCTCTTTGTTTTTGCCAGTCATGAATGCCATTATGACTGAAAATTATTCATTCTTTCACATGTAAATGTTAACTTAATGCTCAATTCAATGGAATGTCAAGAAATTAGTAAATACTTGGTACTCTGGTCAGTATAGACTTAAGACACATTGACTGCAGTAAATATACTTTCTGTTAAAATACCTGAGGAGGTGGGGTCTTCAGAGAAGTCTGGCAGCTCTTCAGGGGGGTCACCATAGAAGGAGTTGAATTTGTGGCTTGACACAGCTGCTAGTACTGCCCCCTGAATAAAAATACCCACACAGTCTAAATTACACAAAGAAGGATAATGAAACATTTCCAGACACCTTGGATGACTCAGTCTCCTGAGATTTCTTGTGTGCTGACATTCTCAGTGAAGAGCAAATAAATTTAATAGTCTTCAGCTCTGCCTCTCTGTTATCAGTGACCATACCTAACAGAAGAGCTGGCTATACACTAATAAACAGTAAAAATATTCTTTGCAAGGGGATTCATGAGAACAGTGCTTCAGGTGAATGCATTTTGAAATAGTAACTGTGAGGCAGTCATTCACATTGTAGTCCAATGTAAACAAAATAACTAATCCCTTTATCTTTTTCTCTTACCTAGACTGAGTGGATTAGCAGGTATAAAAATTCACTCTTTAAAGCAAAACACTATGTTTTTATTTTAGAAATTGTACTAATTTGACACTGACAGCACTAGAATACTTTGACAGCCATAATACATCAATATAAAAAGAATACAGTTATAAGGATAATCTCAGAGTCCCAGAATGAGTCTTACAGGGGAATTTACAAACCCAAAAAAATGGTTACCTGCTCTGACATATATTTACTTGTTCAAGTAAATCACACTTTTACCACTGTGAGGTTTTAATGCCTCACAGTTATGGAAGTATGGACAAATTTCATGAAACATACTGCAGAACAGTGCTTTGGATAAAATGGCATAAAAAAAAAAATGAAGGTATAAAAGCTCAGGAAACTAAATATAGTGGCCTCGCCAGGAAGAAATTGGGAAATATCTGAAACTGCACCTAGAACAGGAACCAGGTCATATTCTAAAATGTACTAGCTAGCATTTTAATGGAAGTATTACCTGGGCATACAAACCACCCAAGTGAAAGAGCTGTTTATGAGCTGTGGCAACTGTGCACCCTAATCATCAGCTACATGAAACTTCTGCAAAGCAGCAGCTCAGTGTGAATACCTGATTCTGAGTTTTATAACAAATTGTAAAACAGCCCATGAACTGTAATGCTCCATGCCTCTGTCGTAATTTTCTGAACCTTTCAGTAAATTCAGATATGTTTCTGTTAAACATTCCATGACAGGAAATGAAGGAAACCCATGTTGTTTTGGGCTAAAATGTTAATGCTCTTTTCAATATGGCTAAGAAATAAACTAGCATGTAGTTAAACATAAATAAGATAAGCTGAAGAACATGTATTTGCTCTTCTTCAACAAAGACATTAAAAATTACTATGTTCCTTTTATTATAAATGTAACACAACAATAACAGATGTGATTGCGTGATTCACTCCAGTAATTCATATTACACAGAATTACTGATTTGATTGAACACCTCATCTACACCTGGGTTGATACCAGACAATTTGCACTGAAATTTGAAAACTATGCACTAAGAAAGAAAGGACAAACAGCCTAAGACATCATTTCAATAAACCTCTGTGAAGGCCTGCTGCAACTTTCTATTTTATTGCCTACTTCAAAGCATAGATTTCTCTTAGAACTTTTTAAATGAATCAAGTATCACATAAAATCTGAGCTGTGTAATCATATTGTTTTAACACTACATTCAGTTTACCTTTAGTTTTCGTCTTGCATTGAATTTTCTCAATTGTTCTACTGTTTCTGGAAGATGAATCTTGTATGCATAGCGATCTCTCTCCTTGAGAAACCCCACAAAAAACAAACCAAAAGAACATTAAATACAAGCTCTTAACATCCTCTTGACACTAACAAACCAGACAAGAAATGTACCAGCTCTTAAGCATCCCAAGGAGAATGAGGATTTGTTGTAATTTAAGGAAAACTTCAAGACATTAAGAGGAATAAAAGTACTCTGAAAGAATTCTCAATGTGGGCCAAGGATATTTTCTTTTTCTAATTGTTTCCCACCTTTTAGTAAGACCCCAATCTTTTGTTTTACCGTTGTGCTGTCAGTCTGTGTCTAGCACTGAACTTGGAAGCTGGCAAGCAGAAAGTAGTTCTGCTTCTTGGAATTCACAAACCCCAGAGAAGCAACTCTGCTTCAAGCACTCTTTTACAGGGTGCTTGGTACTTCAGGTAAGCTTGGGAGCTGGGGACGTGTCCAACAGTGAAGGAAGTGCCAACTCAATGCCAGCCAGGGGGTGGGACAGGAAGAATTCTCCATTGTAGGTGCAGATGAAAAATCGGCCAATGAACAAAGTGACAGAAGGGACAAAACTTGTGCAGCCAACTACTTTTTTCCCCTGAAGCTATATAAAATCATTAATTTAATGTGTTTATGACATGCTGAATCAGAGTGAAATCATGTCAGTCTCTCTACAGCACTAAAGATGTCTCTGTCTCATGCTGTATTTGCTCTTCTCTATAAATGGTTTAGAGAGTTCTGAGTCAGCAGGGAAGGCAGTTTATTGTTGGCAAAAAATGAGAGACTGACTGGTAGACTGCGGGCCTGAGCCTGGAAACAAAGTTGTCATAAACTAAACCACCTCTTTCCTCACGTGACTTCCAACAAATAACAACAAGATCAGAAAGAGACTACAGACATCAAAAGTGTAAAGCTGCACAGGCAGAGCTTGCACATAACATTACAGAACTGGGTTTTAAGAAACCTAATCAGCTGAGTTGCTCAAACAACAAAAATGACAGGTTTTCTGCCAAAATGATCCTTAACCATCTCTAGCTTTGGCATCTAAATGTGGGTATGCTCACAAAGTGAAGAAAAAGTCCAATTACAAGGAGGTAAAAAAAGGTCTATGTTTGTATGATAATCTGGGATTCCAGAAGATGGTGTTCACTTCCATGCTCTGCTATTTGATACACAATGTATGTCCCAGATGAACAGACAGAACTTTGGCTCTTTTTTGAGTGGAAAGGCTTGAACCTGCAGTTTCCCTGTTCTCAGAAGAGTTGCCTTAACCACATTTCTGAGAGGTGAACACTCCTGACCTCCTTTTATAAGCTAGAGCATACTGCAGCTTGGAATACAGGAGTCAGAGGCAGAAAGACAGCAGAGAAGTGGAAGGAAGACTCCATTCACTGGTGATTACACCATTTACTTGGAGCAAGAAGAGTGTATGACCCCGTTCTTCCCAGGTTCTTTTTTTGTGGGTTTCTCTTTGTCTCATGTACAGCACATAAAGAGTCCAAGCAGCAGACACCAGATTAGCCCTCTTTCAAAATAAGTGCCTTGTTTAAGTTAATGATATTATGACTCTACTTTGGGCAGCCACTATAGAAAAGAACTAGAGGATAACAATGAAAAATAGTTAATTCATCACCTTCTGCCACAGAAAATACAATGCTCTGAACCAGTACTAGCCACCCTTTATATCTGCAGCACAACCCATCATTCTCCAACCCCAATGTTTAGCACAGACTACTGATGGGACTGCTGAGAAGCTACAGGTGTATTTTTTCCTGCTCCTGCTACAAATCTCCAGTGTTCAGCAACTACTCTTCCACTGGCTTCAACTGTGTTGTAAATTTGGCCATCACTGAAAAATAGTTTGATTACCAGATACGATATAATTTTATGCAGCCAAAGTGGCCCTGGAGCAACACTCCACTTCTTCCTTTCCTCGGGTGGGATATTTTCAGGACTCTAACGAAAGGAAGCAGCACAGTTCAGCAGCACAACACTGCAGTAGACTGCAGGGCTACACGAGTAATAGGAAAGAGGTTTAGCTATGACTGAGAGAAAAGGAGATCAGAAATTACTGCTCTGGAGTTTGAGAGCCACAGAAAGACACACAAACACCTTCTTTAAGCTTTATGCTATGCAGCCCTACTCCCTGCACTGCGGTGCTGTTGAAGATGTCCAAATGAGTTTCTCTTTTGTAAACAAGAGTTTTAGCCTGGCAATTATCAAAATCTCAGGCTCTAATCCTACAAAGCATTTAAAGCACATTATCACACATTCTGTACAGTTTGTGTCTACTTTGAAAAGCTCAGAAAAACAAAGAAATAAATGTTGCTCTCCCTTGAAGAGGAAATTGGCATGTAAACAGCTGCTTTTACTACCTTTAACCAGGGGTGATTCAGTGCTTCATACACTGTTATCCTTTCTGCTGGATCCAGCATAAGCATGCGGCGTACCAGATCTTTGGCACTTTCAGAAATATGGCTCCATTGCCTAGGATTCATCTGATTACAAGCAAGAAAAAAAAATTAAATTAGTAATAAAAATGTAGATAAGAACCTACTGTTTATGGGAAACAATTGCAGAGATTTAACAGTGGTTGGCGCTTGCAAACATTTCATTGTAATAAATGTAAAAGAAAATTTCTAAGTTTTTTAATAACTTGTAATAAATTGAACACTAGATGCCTCTGAAACGGCATAAAAATTGAAAACATAAACCCTGATATATCCTTAGTATTATGTTATAATCACAATATAATTTCTACCTATTCTACATTCTGCTCAGACAAAAGTCATTATTCACGAGAAAAAGCAAAAAACAATTAAGCTCTGTTTGACTGTTAATTATGCATATGATAAATGCAGAAATTAAATCTACGTGAAATCAATATGTAGCAAGAGAATTTACGTTTCAACCCACAATTTCATGCCATTGATTGTGAGTAAGAAGGGAGGAAGACAACGCCTGTTGTGAACTCTGGTCCTGTCCTGAAGGCGCTATGGACAATGGCTCTTCCAAATGAATTCCTTTCAACTTCACAACAGGTAAAGTTTTTCAGGAAAGCACACAAGGACAAGACAATACAAGCAGTTGCAACAGTTTCAGAGCAGAACTTTATCTTTAGGAGATACAATGTGAAGGATGGTTTAAAACGTATTTTCATTTTGTGCATATATACTGGTTTGTGCCCAACCAGTCAAAATGATGGACACCTGATAAAACCATACTAAAGTAAGAAAATTCTTCATGTGATATAAAGGATTATATCCTTAAGGTATTTCTAGTATTTCTTTAATTTATGAAGAAGCTAAGTTTTATTTAGATGATAGACAGCTAACTTTACAAAGTAAAAAATGCAAATTCAAAACTATAATCAGACTCTTTTCAATGTTATAATCTGGTCATTTAAAGAGGTCCATTTTATTTAAAATCAGTCTTTACAACAAATGATCACTTTGAATCGGGGCACTCAGCAACATTATCTGGCCACGAAATGCACATTTATTGCTGTGATTCATAATTTCTTTTTCAGCTCTAATGAAATGAAGGTAATTGCAAATGTGACAGGATTTTCACTGAATAGACATATTATTGTGGAAACGGGAACAGAAAAGGAACTAAGAGGACGCAATGTACTAGCCATAACTTTTTTTTTAAAAAAAGAGAAGTTAACTTGTATCCTTCCAGAAGGTTTTAGCTGCTTAAGAGATTCCATAAAGAAATCTTCCATAAAGTGGTATATCTGTCCGTCTGTGTAATCCCAAAACTAGTGCCATGAAGAAATGCTGCAGTTCCTATGATTATAAAATTTAAAGAACGAAATATGTGCTCCTGACCAAGTACAGTAACACTGCTGTCACTTACATTTTAGCAGGCTGTTAAGTTGATATCATAAAACAGACTATCAGACAGCTTTGGGAGTTTCCGTTTGTAATTTGCTAATGCACAGCTCATGTACGACCTTGGTTACAAAGCACAGCAAGGCTGATCTCAGGCAAACCCTCAGAAAGAGTTAAGCTGAAGCTTTAAATTTGTCCCCACAATGGTCTGGGGGCTGATGCTGCGAGACAGCCTCTCGTGTGTGCACACCGACCTGCTCTCGCTTGCAAGCGGCTCCTTTTGAATCATCAGCTGCACTTTACCACACACTGTGCTAAAAGGAAAAATGCCTGCCTGCATCTGAACAGTAACATGCATTGTGTTTTAAATCAAGGCAATATGGAGATGAATGTTTATGATAGTTCTCTTGGATCAAAAAATTCAAATGGGTATAAATCTGAGGTTACAGTATGTTCTGCATCACAGCTAAACCTCCTATGTTCCTGCTGGGCTCAATGTACAAATAAGGGCTGTTTTAACACGTTTATTATTTCATCTGAGCAAATATTTCCATATTCTAATTCCTAGCATTGATACAAAACACATGAGGTACAAGACAGACCAGAGAGGGAAAAGTCATCTCTCTTTCTGTGTGACAGATTTCCCGAAGCTTTAAATTTACATCAGGCTAAATGCAAAAATCAACTTCCAGAAATTTTACCAACGGAGCTCATCTCACTGGAAAAGGATTCAGGTATGCTGTCATTTACCTTGTATTTGCCTTTAATAATGCCTTCGAATAATCTTTCCTTGGTTCCATAAAAAGGCAAACAACCACTTAGCAGGATAAAAAGAATCACACCACAACCCCAAACATCTACAGGCTTCCCATATGGTTCTCTTTTTACCACTTCCGGAGCCATAAAATGAGGTGTTCCTACACGTCCTAAATGGAAATAAAAAGAAAATTGAGTCAAAGCGATGTGTGTCAAACATGGAAATGAAGACTATTACTGCATTAAACTAAAACAGTTTTAATAAATTTTGTTCATGGTTTAAAGCTTTTAACACAATTCTTTTTTCCTTAAGTTTATATTTTTATATATATCCAGTGAGATAAATCCACATTTTCCCTTTTGCTTCATTTTTACTTTTATAAATTGAGGAATATTCTACCCTAGCTGGCAGACTGTGAAACAAGCCTTATAATAGCACTAAGATTCTTGAGTGAAATTTGCCATATAAAAGCAAACCCATCAATCTGGACAATCTTTGAAATAGGAATTATTCAGAGAGCAAGTACAAAGATACTGTAGAGTTCTAGTCCGCACTGATAACTTGAAAAAGCTGCATGTAATTGGCAAGAACAGAGTTTGATCTGGTTTTGGGCTCTGCCCAAACCTTGGCTGGTCTATTGAAACTGCCAACAAAAATGCTAAACACTAGCAAATGTGTTATTCATTTATTTGAAGAGGGCAATATCTTACTGCAGATAAAAGGTAATGCTAATTTGTTTCACAGACTGCTTTCATTGAATGTAATTAATGTTTTCCTATGAAAACAAAATGTATTCAGTGCCAACTGATCTTTTGAGCAGATAAAACTGATTAGAATAACTTCATTCAATTTCTACGTAACCCACTAAGCCAAATAAAAGCAACAAATATTTTACCTCTCCTTAGAAATGCTTTCCACTGTAAAGAGTTTTGTTTCCATTGCAAAAATTAACCTTGGAACGCTCACTGACACTTACAAACACTTTAATCTTTGGGCTACACTGGTTCCATCAAGTATCGAGAGGAGAAAAACCCATGAGTGTAGCAAACTGACACCACTTGTACCCCCCCTTCATAAATTATTGTTGCTCACTACAGTGGATTTCAGAGGCTCCATTCCAGGCTTTCAGCTCCTCTTTGCTGGTTACGACAGCCTAAAATGCAGCTCAGAGAATCTGGGGTGTTTGCAGGGCACGCTTTTAACCCAGTCTTGCCTTTGTAAAGAGACTCTTGCTTGACTAACCTGTCCTGCTCACCCTCTGCATGGCAGCCAGCTAAGTCACAGCACTGGGAACAAACCCCTGGCAGACTATATGGAAGTAGCTTACTCAGTAAATAACATCCTTTGTTTTTCCCACCTAATGCAGGAATATGGTCTGACCACGTTCTGGTACCCAGCCCCCACTCACCCCCTCTGCACCTAAAGGATTAAAAAGCGGTCAGAAAGACGGCACCTTTTCCACCATACCATTCTTAGTGAAAAACACCACCACTGTCACACTGCTTCACCTGGCTTTGTGTTAAACCTTTTCATTCCCAGTTTATGAGGGAATTCCTCTGCCAAACAAATGTTAGGGATCTGTCTGTGACAAAGGGATGTAACCTCAGCACTAAGCCAGGCTGGCATCTTAAGAAGTCCCTGTAGTCCAGGCTGACGTGACAGCAAAGGGGCAGTTCCCTTGTATTTGAGCTAAAAAAGAACAGACCAGCAAGATGCTGCAAGTCCAACTCATCCCTCATATCACAGGGGGAGGAGGAAGGATATTTAGTCTGGACAGAGAAAGAAATGTACGTGGGGACAGATGACTCACTCTCCTTGTTGGCTGTACACATTTTATAGGTGTATGATGTAATTTCAGCCTAACTGATAAACATCAAAGCCAAATCTTCAAGACTGCATATATGAGGTAAAGAATTATCTCCTTAGATGACTCTCTTCTCTTTTAGATGCCTGGTGGCAGGGAATAGAAGGAAAATTGAAATTATATATACATCCAGCATGCATAAGTTGCTGGGAGCTCAATTTTTTTGCCTTTTTTAATGTGCTTAAAAATTTTTATCTGTAAGGGTTTCATTGCTTTTTTCCCCTTTGGATGCCCTAATTTGTGACAGCAAAAGCATCAACATTTCCAGCTCTGTATCAGGCTATGCCTGTGAATAAGCAGCAACACCTGCCTGTTCAAAGAGCATTTTTCTATCCCTCAGACTGTTCACTTGATGTTCATGGTGTGCCCACCACAGACTGGAAACCTTTAACTCAGGAGATCATCGAGACCGCAGAGCAGCCTGGCTTACCCAAGCCTTGTTTGTCTCAGTGGGAACTTCCTGAGACTTGGGTGCAGAGGAAACCATTTGCAGTTTTGGAGCAGGTGTAACCTTTCTTACATGTTGAAAAAACATCTTTTGTTGCACTAAAGCTCATTTAAATCTTTTTAATCAATACAAATGGAAAATCATATACTATCTGAAAATTCTGCTTAACCACCAGGCTTTATAATTCCTGTTATCAAATCTAGCAAGTCTGGAGAAAAAGGATTACTCCAAAGACAAGCAGGAGAAATCAGTAGAAGACAATGTATCACACGGGGAAAGCAAGCTATTTAAAAGAAGCATTAAACTCCAGGGAGATGTACGGTTGTCTGGATAAAGTAGCTAGCGAAACCATGAACCTTACATAGCAAATGATATCTAAGTTCATTTAATGTGTATTTGCAACAATTATTATTGCCACCCCTCTTAGCTCAGAAACTTCTTTGTGGTTTAAATAAAAAAAAATTGCAGAGAAGAACATGGTATAAAAATGACTATGTGCTGTGAGCACAGCATTTAAAGGTTTGGGTTTTGGCTTTGGGGTTTTTTTTTTTGTCAATGCACTTAAGTTTGCTGGGTATTTCAGTACGGTGAAGGGTAACCTACAGAACATCTTGTGTCCTTGCAAACAATTACATTTTCTCCTGGTGTAAAATAGTGTATTTAGCAGCAACACATGCTATAAGAGCAATCCAACAGCATGATGGAGTGTAGGAATTTAGGTGCCAAGGTGCTGGCACTGGGGGCTGCAGGGGTGGTCTCTGTGAGGAGGGGCTGGAGCTGCCCCGTGCTAGACACAGACAGTTCCACTGGCATTACTGCAGGGCACAGCTCAGCCCAGCAGGCAGGACAGTGGTGCTGCAGGGAAAGTGTAAGAAAGGGAAGAACACTGCCTAGCAAGTGAGGAGTTTGGGAACTGCCATTTCCCATTCCCCCTGCACCACTCGGGGTTGGGGGGTGAGACAGGAGTCAGAGAGTGAAGTTGAACCTGGAAAGGTGAGGAGAGCAGGCAGTTTAATTTTTGTCTTTGTTTCCCCCTACCCAAATCTATTTGATACTTCAAGGTTCCTAGTTTGCTTCATCTGGTGATCTCACATCAGAATGTGAGGCTGCAGGTTCACTTAGTGCTCAAGTGCTCTTACAAACAGACAAGTTATGGTTGAAAGCCGGTCTCTCTCTGATTATCACACATCCTTCTGCTCCCCTGAAGTCAGAAGGTGTTTCTTCTATAACAGGTAGAAGAACTGGATCTTTGTTGGCCTGGTCCAAACCCAGGACACCATAAAAATCCACTTTGGTGAACTGCTTGGGGTGGAACAGAAGGAAGAGAGTGGTTTAATAAAAGGAAACACATTACACGGCTGTTTAAGCCCCTACCAGGCTGCTGCCACAAACCAGATGAAAAATGGATGTTACTTAAAAGTAAACTGAAAAATCAGTGCTACTAAACCTTAATGCTCAGTTTTTAAATTTAAAATGAGAACTCCATAAATACAAAAGAAATGAAAAAGAAGACTAGGCTAAGTTAATGAAATCCTGCCATTTACCACTGCGAGATTATAAGCAGTGGAAACACAGACGGATTTGGTTTTGTAATCTTGTTACTGCTGATTACAAGAACCTGATACTTTAGGTGAGAAGGATGAGGTGAATAGTTATGGTGGTGGAAACCACAATTTTAAGTCCACGAAAAAGCAAACCCAGAAGCAGAAACTTAACTGGTTGAGACTGAACTGCCCAGTCAAACGGGATTAAAAATTCCTTTTTATGTGTACATATGTACTGGAATCTTACAAAGACTAAAGTAATTTCTGGGCCATCCTTGTGACCACTCCACGGGGTTCATCAAAGGAGCAAATGATGATTTTGAAGTTATTCTAAAACCTAACCTGAGCAAGGACTATTGAGCTGCACCTCTGAACTGCACTTAACTCAGCAAAATGAATGAAGTGCTCACATCAACTTACACAGATGGGGAGATTTCCTATGTTGCAGCTACAAAAACTGTAAGGAATATCAGTGACAGCATAAATACAACCTGTAGACAGCAAAGTTGTTTAAAATCATAGATATTCATTGCCCTTTAGATCAAATATCACTTCTGCTGAAAATTATTTAGTAGAAAATCTGCCTTCTAAACATGTCCAGTGTAAAATTTTAAAATTCTTCTCAACAGTTCAGTGTTAAAATATTTTAGAAACTTCTGAATTTTCTTTGGTGTTTTGGAAAAAAATGCATCTTTTTGGAGGCAGTGTGAAAAAGAAGAGTAAGCAAAGGCACTTTTCTCTGTAACAGGCCACTTTTGTCTCCCACAGGCTTTTTAATCTTCAGGAGATAAGCATACTCATGGATGTATTCAAATGACTATGTGTGAAAAAATAACATTTTAATTAAATACAGATTGCATGCATGCACACACAGAGCATTTTCAGTTGTATCTGTATATGAGAAGAAATAATATAGAAGACTGGAAAAAATTTTCTGTCTGCGTGCTTTCAGGTTCCTCCTCTCTGTTCTAGAGTGGCATTAACTGAAAATCATCACTATACAAAGACTCAGCAGTGCCATGTAGTCGGTGTGATACCTGTCTCCATCCATTTCACCCTAAATAAATGCCTACATCAGAGTTTGCTGAGTTAGGAAGCACTCAGTGCCTGCACAGCTACCTCCAGGTTACTTTAGTAAGGATACCTTATTTCTAGAGGTAAACTTTCTTTTCAGCCAGTTTTGAGGCATGTTGGCTGCCTGTAAATGTAAAAAGTTGCTAATTTTGCTGATTTTCCTGTGGGTAAACAGAGAGCTTCAGTCTTCAGGTGCTGTCAATCTGACATTATTTACAAGCACTAGAGATAAATTTTGACTTACCTTTGATAATTTAGTTTCTATGACTCTTTCCATATTATTCCAGACAATAGGGCTATGCTTTCCACAAGAAGAAGAGTATATACAGAGACCCAATCAGATTTTGTCATCCCTAAGGCAGGGGATTGATGACCAAGATATCAGAAGGAGAGTCTTTCAACAGCAGTAGTATCTGAACGATGTATAAGGAAACAACTGGAACAAATAATTTTTAGGAAAAAAAAAGTGAGGTACTAATAAACATCACCATCTGACCTCTCACAATAGTGTAATAAGAAATATGCTCACAAATTAAGGTGTTTCTAAAAGAGTGGGATGTCCAGAATAATGTGGAAGGAATCAAAGAATCACACACAACAGATCAGATAGGCCAGTACTTTACTACTCTTAATTCCTTTCCACATTACTCCAGACAATAGACATGTTTAAAGCAGGTGTACAGAGAAGATGAGTAGATTTAAAAAAAGGAAAAAAAGGTGGGGGAAAAAAAGGGGCAATTCAGCTTCAGCACAGAAGATTGTCTGAAGACATTGTGTTTAAAAGATGCATCAGCAGACAACTGGACAACTGGATATGAGTGTCCAGAAAACACAGTTCACATGTTAATGAGACAAATTACAATTAACTCAATGGCCTTTTCTGCCATAAAACTATGATGGAAGAAGTAAACCTACATGATTTCTCAACACATTAGCCTCCTCTAAGTACTCTCAAATTAGCCCAGATGTGAAGTGGAATTTCTGTGAGACAGAAAACCACAGCTGTATCTTTTAAATAAAACAAAGTCTCTTAAAGGCAAAGCTGTGAAGGGACTCACATTCTTTTATTTTTCAGGGAAAAAAGAAGTGAAAACACTACCCTTTAAGAGAAAGAAGAATACCAGTGCAAGACCTCAGCTTACAAACTTGTACTTCTTGGAAAACAAACGAAAGCTTCAAAATATCATTCAGACACTGATGATGAAAAGCAAAAAGTCTATGCCGTATAAAAACCCTCCA
>WEIT01040104.1:1574-18173 GCA_013389985.1 Dryoscopus gambensis | reverse complement strand
CAGCGTGTGGGTGATTTATGCCTCTTAATGTCTTTTCCTAATATCTGTCTCACCAAGTGCTGTTATGTTGTCACAGAGGCTCTCTGACACTGAACACAGTTGACTATGTACTTCTATTCAGAGAAAAGGATTTAAAATCTTCTCTTGTAATGTCTACCTCAGAATACACAATCCACAGAATGTGCTCAGGAATAAAAAATTTTTTTTTTTTTAAGGAAAAAACTTGAAGTTATGCATTAAAAACAAACCCTAGAAGTGAGATTTACTATCTGTAAACTTTCAGTAACAGCACTTCAGTAAAAAAGAAAATCTGATATCTTCATTTATATAGCTTTTCAAAGGGATGTTACGAAATTACTTCATTTGAGCCTACAAGTATTGACAAAAAGCATCTTTGCAAGTAGCTGGTTATTTTGTTTAGATAGCAATAGCAATAGCTGAAAACTAAAGCCAATCAGATTCTGAGAGGAAGACATTTTCTTTAAATTAGGGAGGCAATGACATTGCAACAATTTTGCTCAAGGACTGTTATCATCTTTGAAGCCTTGCTAAGGAGGCGGTAAGTCCAGGCTTGTCTGATTTTTTTCAAGTGTGTCTGTTTGCTAATAAGAACTATTGTTTTTTCCCAGAAGCCCTGTTTCCTTTATGTCTATATTCAGGTGTCTTTGTTACATATAAACTAAATTTCATCGTAATAAAGACAACTTCCTTTCACAAACCATTGAGTGAAGCACTATGAACTTGGTAAGGATCATCAAACCGTGTCTCCTCAAGCTTGATTTCTGTCAATTACATGTTTGAAATTTTTTTAAAAAAATTAAAAACAATTGAAGAAATCAGCCAAAAAAGCCTTCATAGTAAGAAAATCAAGAATGGGGTAATATATGTGAGCAGCTTATTTCCTAGTCTATTATAAAAAAGTTATATGGAGGTGGTTTTTTTCCTAAAGTAGCTTCTGTTAGGAGAATCATTTTATGCCAGACAGCTCATGGCCTGGGTCTCCATTCTTTGTGAAATAAGATCTATAAAGTCTAAGAGAATTCAGATTTCCACAAAATGCACACTGTGCTCCTTATATTTTTAAAATTTAAAATCTAAATTTTTTTAAATCCCAGTGTTTTGAAATTTCTTTGGAAATAACAAATAAAGAAAAATTTTCTAAGAGGTGTCCTCATGTCCTTCAAATGTTACACATTTGTATAAAAAGAATTAGCGATGAAAATTAGCTCAGACTCTCCTTGTGTTCTATTGTAGTTTTCAAACATTTCACTTTCTAATTTAGGAAGAAAAACCCAACATTCAAAATTTGAAGTTCAGATTTTCAAATGTGTCTCACAACTGCAGATGAAAAATACCAAGACCCTATTCGGTACCTCCTATTCTCCCAGAAGTGAAGGTTGATACTACTGTCATCTGTAGTACTGTTACTCCTAGTAAACTGGAATTTGAGGTTTAGGTTCTGCTGTCCCAAGGCTGCTCCTGAAGCAAGGGCTTACAGACACCTAAAACAGCTGTAACAGCCTGCCAGCTGCAGTTTTGTTGAACCCTTGCATATCCAAATGGCAGGGAAGACGTTACATTATTAACTGCCAAGCCACTTAGCAGACCTTGAAGACAATGTGAAAGGGATGTGTCATTGCTTCTGCATTCAGCAGCATCAACAATGCCCATCACTATAAAAGAAAGGGTAAGTGGGAGTTAACCCACAGACATAAAAAATTATTCCCAAGTCAGTATGTAGCTAAGGGTGGCAGGGTTGGGAGTAAAAGGGAAGGCCATAATGCACTGGACTTTCTGCATATTTTCCAGAATTTATACTCCCAAAACACTGAACTAGGGCTCTAATTTACGTCCTAATTTGAATACAAACTCTAGTTCTACTCTTGAGCACAACTCATGACTTGAGGCCACTAAAACCACAGGTATCATTGTCTTTGGTTTCTTCCACAGTTTTGGCAGACCTGTATGGAGAGCCTTTCTGTGGACATATTAGTATTAATATTAGATTAGGATGAATCACAGTGTAAATATTGAGGCTAAAGTGAGGTTTGCATTTAAAATTATGGAGTGTTTGGAAGACTATGTCTTCATCCTGCTAAATCTCTGAAGCCAGAATGGGATGTGTGGGCAGTGTCTGACTGGGTGTTTACCAGGGAATGACTACTAAGAATGGAGAGAGAACTGGTTTAAGAACAGATGTGCACACACACAACTGCATGAAAATTGTCAGTTCATCATTACACAATAGTCGGACCACAAAACTGGTAAGCAGTGGCTCAGAATTTGCTCCACAATGAGCCACTGGTGCTATAGTTAGTATTGAGGGTATAACTGCATTTAGTCTTGGGAGAAAAAGAATAGGTTCATTGCCAAATTAGCAAAGGCTAAATTAAGGACTGTTGTTTGACATTACAACAGCTTTATTGTGGGCTATATATTGGCTGTGACAGTAGGTTACTATTAAAAGTATGTTAAAGGTTAGAAACAGCATACATTTTGGGGACAAAGACCTCAATTTACTGCTGTGTTCTGCAAAGCCCACAAAGCTAATCTGGACATTCAAGTCACAAAGAATAGTTTAATATTTAGAGTCTATGGATAGGGTCACAACTGGACAAGACAAAAGTTAGATATAGATATCTAGTCGTCGAGAGAAGGAGGGTTTGCTACATTTCCAAATTCTGTGAGGCCTATGAGGATATTGAAAGATAATTGCTCCAAATCAAAAAATCAAAAATTTATGAGTCACCACATTACAGCTCAGTACAGAGATAAAATTAGGCCTAGAGCCATTTGTGATTGAAGAGCTCAGATTAATGTCCTCACAGGGCTCAAGATATATGAGTGAATACATCCCACCATAATATGTCATATTACTCTTTCTTAGATTTTTTTCTGATATGTATATGAGAAGCTATTTCTGTAAAAATTGTAAATATAGCACAGAGAAGAAGAAAAACCTCACCGTTACGCATCTATCTGTATAAGTCTATAGTAAATCAACAGCATCAGAGCTGATGGAAAAAAATGTCTCTCAGAATAGAGAAAAAGAATTCAGAATAGATTAATTCAACATATGTTAAATATGTCTCACAGTTTGATTACTGAGTTCATTTAACACATATTTCTGAGCTCAACTTGGCTTTCTTCATTGCTTTGCAATATTGTTTTACAAATTTTGTGCTTGACACTTTATGTAAGGTGGGAATCACACTCCAAGCCTTACAGTAATACCAGTGTAACTTGGGCATAGAAACACAGAGCAAAACAGTATCTCTGGATATATACTGATGCCCCAGAGATGAAAATATATCCCATTTTCTTGGATAGAATTAGGAAAAAGACTGAGCTGAGAATAACCTAGTGTACATACAACCATCTGCTCTTCTGAACACATTCTTCTTAAATCCTGTATACTCTGACAGATCCATTAAACAACTCTTTTCCAGTGACATCACTGGAAATATTTTCTTTCTTTTTTTGGCAGGTCTTTGCCCTTTTATTTTCATCTAGGTGTATATTATGTTTTTGAGATAGAAAATGAGATACTGAAGGTTATATTACCTTGTTAATAGTTTTGAATATTTAAATAGGAGCTATCCACTTGTCTTTAATCTTTCCAGTTGAAAATAACTTCTTAGTATGTGGTTGAGATTTGGTGTTGTTTGCACGTATTCAGAATTGTGATTATGAAATGAAATTTTCATTAATTTCACCACTATTGTTTGTTTAAAAAATAATTAAAATTTATTGAAGGCTCCTTAATATTACTTTCTTGCTCAAAACTACTTTTTCATTGAAATTGATGAAGAAAACCAATATTTAAAATGTCTAGATGCACAATATGTATGATGTCTAATCAAGACAAATAGTTTGAATTTAAAAAATTTGAGGAAATATAATTGTCAAAGTGGCTTACAGATTCAAATGGCTTATAAATTTCCAGGAACTGGCTTTGTAGGACAGCATAAACATTCATCCAGTGAAGGTTTCAATTCACAATGCAAACAGAAAACAGCACTCTATAGAATGCATTAGCACGTGTAAATAATTACATACAAGACTAAGAGCCAAGTCTGTGGCTCTGTGCCACGGTGTGTCAGTGCCTCAGCACCAGCCTGGAAGAGGCCCTGATGCCAAGGAGGATGGCACTAGCTACAGTTCTGTCTGTACTAGTCAAGAGAAGAATATAGCCCTGTATATTATCTTTTCAAGCTTGTTCCTCCTCGATGTCCATTATAATTTAACCCTGTACAAGCCATGACTTTTTGATTTGCATTTTCATGCTTATATGAATATAAATTGAAGTAAAGAAGTCTTAGCAAAAATTTTACGTTGTACTTGTAGCATGTCCAGAAATACTGAAATTCTTTCTAGTGCTGAGAGTATACTTTGGCTTTTTTTCTTTATTTGCATTGTCTGAAACCACACAAACTAGTTTTGAATACTTTACTTTGTGTATTGAAATTGCAGTGGTTACTTGTAATTGAGTCCATAAATTGTGCTGTTTCAAGTTTCTAACTGGATAGATGTATGTCATGAGGAGGGAGAAATATTTAAAAAGTGATGCCATTACTGATTTACTGTAGTTTAGGCTCTGAATAGGGTTTCCTAAATGTAATTCTTTAACTTGCCCATATTTTTCATACGTGATTTTTCCTGGGGGAAAAAAAGAAGCATTACCATGAAATTTAAATATTATTTACTCTTAATATATGAATCCAAACTCATCCTGCATGTAGCATTTTCCTAATTATTTTGAACAGAGTTAGAACACTTTTTGGACTGAGATTATGTAATTCTTGTGTTCTAAAGGATTCAAAATGTTTTTTTAAGAACCTCGTCCCCTTTTGCCTCATACATTCATGCATGCCACTGAAATAGTCTAAATGGATTACTTTTGTTCAGATGCAGTAATTGCAGAGTAAGAAGCAAGTCTGCTTTTGAAGAAAGATTAACCAGGTCTTTCTCTGTGATGCCTAGATTTTCAGAAGAATATAGGAGAATACACACTTAATTTTTCTCTGGAATTGTTACAATAATGAATGAATAGAAAAGACAAGATGAAAAACATAGTGCAAGAAAGACCTATGCCCTATCATAATGAAATTATTTTTGGGAAAAAAAACCCTCTTTTTTTAAAGAAAAAATTAAAAGTACTTTGCAAGAGTACAAAGACACCCATAACTTACCCATGAAGTCATGGATAAATCCCCAAATCTTCTTAGCGACTGAAAGAACCTGATTAAAAATTATAACTCTTTTTCTCTCTATACATGCAGTTAGCACTGGTGATCACTCCTAGCTTTGGATACAGTGATAGTCCTGTGGTGGCTATTTGAGTCTTTGTTTTTTTGCTGCCATGTCCCAAGTTATTCCTCATATCTTGAGGTGAAGAATATTAAATGACCTCCTGGTTCAGACAAATGTAAAAAGGCACACTTATTCATACCAGCTAGAATAGATAATAGAGTAAAAAATTTTATAAAGACACAGATGAATAAACAAAAGGGGAAAAAAATCACATTTAATTTGATCATGTCAAGATTAACTCATAAAAATATCTCTCTCAAACAGTTGATTTTCCATCTCCTTCTTACAAGATGGCAGTCACAATTTCATGCTTCATGCTGCATTTCTATTTAGAGAGTCTGATAAAAGCACCCATCCATGAGAAAGAATGTCCTTTCTTTCACAGAACATATTTCAGGACTGGGCCCTCAGGGACTACCCTCAGATATTCATCGTGGACAAGCCTGTTAACTCAGCCTGTTCTCCCTTCAGTTCTTCTGGGGAGTTCAGGCAGTTTTAACATCTTGTCACAAAGTTAATTTTATCCACTTTCATCCCAGAGTTACTCTGGCTGCACTTCTTAACAAAGATATGTATCAGTCTTCTTCAGATATACAAATGACACTGTCTAGACTTGATAAGCTATCCTGTGATTCACTAAACAATCCCCTGACTCAACGGAGGTTAAAACTCTTCCTGAGAGAGTCCTGAATGCATCTCCAGGTCCATGAGTTTAGTTAAGATAAATTAGGGACTTCAGCCAGCCAAGGCCAATGTCAGCTTCCTCACTAAGAGCTTTTGGGAAGTGAGATAGAAGCAAGGGTTTTAATCGCTTTTTCCAAAGGACCCTTGTTTAGCCGGTGGCTCTGCAGCTTGATCCTGAGCTGCATCACAGCTGCGATGTTTACGATGTTTGCGATGCGAACCTGGTACTTCACCTCCCTGACCCAGACCTGGACATGACTTCCTGATATGACCTTGACTCATGACAATAGACTTGCTGAATTATCACTGTCCTGAGGCTAGCCCTCATCTCCTTCTAGACTTGAGTCTGACCCTGACTTTCCTTGTTCAACCTTGCAGGTGAATCAACTACTCAAGCTGCCTTGCTGCCATCCTTGCTTCCTTTGGGACACAGCCTTCCCTGGTACTCCCTGCCATGCCCCTCCCTTCAGTGACTGAATGACATGATTTGCTGTGGGTTGTGTTTGGATATGATAGTCCACAGGAATCTGTGAGCTATTACCTTTGATAGAAACTTCAGATGCAAATACTTCAACACTTCTTCTTAACTAAGAAGCTTTGGCTTTAGCCTTTGGCTAAAGGCTTTGGCTTCCCATCTTTGTGATTTCAGTGTGTTTGAAATGACTGGTTCTCAATTCTTTAGCAACAAGCAGTGCTGTGTTCTCCATCCCATCCTCTGAGCACCAGTTGGGGCTTGGTCCCTAAATGTCTGTGCATCTGGACATCAGTTTCTTCATCAAGGGAGCCTTACTGCCTGTAGAATGCAGGTGTCCGACAAACAGGTAGACAAGCGTGTCCCGTGCCTCTTGCTATGAGAATATGTATTATTCCTTGTAGTACTGCAACTGGTATTAAGTTTATCCCAGTTTACCACATCTGAACATTTTAAACAGACATAAGAGAGATGTTACAGGCCATGTTCACAGGAAGATGTTAGTCTAGATTTGCATCTAAGCTCAGAGATGTACATAATGCTATTCATGTTAGCCTGAGGACAGCATGGCACAGGAGTAGAGAGAAGCACAATGACACAGTGGGGAATAGCATAGATTAAAATAGCAAATGAGGGAAGAATTTTCAAAAATTATCGAACTAGCAAAATACATAAAAATAAGAATAACATAAAATAGGAAATCAAAGGAGATATAAGCCATTTTCATGAAGGAAAATTATATTAACCCAGAAAAGCTTGATAATCATTACCACCAATATCTGAAAGAGCTGCAAGGGGACAGTTTAATAATTTATTATTACAAAGCAGAGTTCAGCTTCTCAGTCTTCTCTGCAATGAGTGCTAGTGTGCTTAATCAACTTCAAGGATGAAGGATACGAATGTAATTTCAGGTTTTACTGTCCTCTAGTAACATCTCTGTCTAATTACACTTTTTATAAAATATAAAAACAAAATGCCTAAAGTAACTCTGCTTCTGACTATCTGTGCACACTTAAGAGACAATAAAGTGAAATTTAAAAAATATATGTACAAAAGAAGGCTAAATAGGAAGAGATAGTATTATATCCTAGCTTATAATAGCTACATCATAGTTCCTAACAAGTGCTACAGAAAAATCTGTGTTTTCCCATCTTTTATTCCTTCTATCATTTTAACAATATTTCCCAAAATTTCTCTGTCCTACTTTTTTCCCCAAAGCAACTTTATGGAGCCAAGACCAAGATCAGTGTTTCTATTCCTACTCTGCTTCATACACTTAAACACATGCCTATAAATGAGTGAAGACATCTACTTATTCAAGGGTCATATCCATGCTGGAAATTCAGAGTTCAAATAAAGTCACTGATGAATCAGATAGACACTGATTTTCAACCTTGATTTCTAGAGAAAGACTAGGATTTCCTGCTGCAAACCACTTTATGAGTCCTTAGATACATCTATGAAGATTTCTGATAGGAACTGTCTTTGTTTTCAGTAGTTCTTCTCCTTCAAATTAAATATATCCTAAAGAGATTTGCAGGTCTCAGCTGTAGAAGCAGCTAAATGTTCTACTTTATATTTAGACAATTCCTACTTTAATGACTTTCAGATGTAAATTCAGCTTCATGGCACTCAAGGAATTGAGAATTTTAAGAAATCATATATTTTGGTTCATCTAAGTTGAGAGAAAGGACTTTTCATTTATATGATTTTGGGTTGCCTTTTTTTTCTTTTTTTTTTCCTATATATTTTTTTTTTTCCTCAGGAAGTGAAAAAAATGACTAGGGATGGTTTGGGCTGGGGGTCCCTAGAGGATTCTCTTGCCAAAGAGCAACTCCTCATGGACATCACATTAGAACTGCCTACCTGTGTGCAACATATCTGTCACTATTAACAATAGGGGATCACAAAGGGGCATTATGCCAGTCACATATTTCCTGAAAACACTTGCATACTGTGTGCATCACCAGGTTTTATGGCTTGCATTCAGGACATTACAATTCCTTTCCTGACTGCTGGCAGCTCGACATCTGCTGCTGGATTGGGGAGAACCTAAGCATGGGAGAGACTTGGCCTTAGGCCATCTCAGTATCCTCAAACCTTTGCTGGCAATTAAACAGGAAACAACCTGGATATTTCTTATCTAGACAGCATAGGAAGGAAGCTGTATTTAAATGTGACATCTGCTCTCAAGCAGCATGCAGTACCATTTAAAATCTGATTTAGAATGGCAGATTCCTTTTGTCTTCCAAAGGTGAAAAAAAATGATGAACAAAAGATATGTGTAGTCTGAGGATAATTACCAGGACATATGTTTTTTTCTGGATGGTTCTTCAAAACAAAACTTAAATATGAAAAAAGCTGAAATAGTAGGAATATCTCTTTGAAGATTACTTTTATATATGCCTCAGAAAAATATAGAATGGAAGATAAATAAAAATAACTCACTGCAACACAGTATAAATCTGACACTTCAAAACACTACGTTCTTTTATCCCCAGGGAGATAAACAGAACAGTTGAAAACTACATTAAGGATACTTTATGGTATAGTCTTAACATCCAGGGAGGAAGTTTGGCTGTCTGCCACCACCTTCAGAATTAGACAAGCAACTTAGAGCAAGAAAATTCATGCTTATTCAGCAGCACTTTAGGGATGTTCTTCTTTAATATTTTAGTTTGCAGTGAAAGTTTTCTTCAAGATGTTAATAAAGTCAGATATGATTTAAAACTTTTGAGTAGAAAACAAAATTGATGTATAGTTTCTTTTCAGTCTAGACTAGTTTCTCATGTCCTACGTACCACTTCTTGTCTCTCAGGTTCTACCTTTCAGGTTTTGAATATGTAGGTGTATTCCAAACACATTTTAGGCTAAATTTCTACAGATTTTATGAAAATTGTCATTTGGTGACTGGATGAGACATGTACAGAATATCTCCTTTGAGGTAAAGGCTTCAACATGATTGTACTGTACTATTATTCTTGTTATTTTTGTTGTTATTCTTTTGGTAATTATTCTTGTTGTTGCTGCTGTTGTTATTATTATAATAATAATAAATAAAAGAGCACATGCAAAAGAGAGATGTTATAATCTCCACAGTAAATGAAAATATTAAAGCTTCTTCAGTGTAGGTGAATGCATTTAGAAACACAGAATCAATTATACAAAAGTTCAGTTTGCGTTGCTCATGAAAATACTCGTATGTATGTAAATTTCCTTGCAACTATGCTTTCAGGTTTTTTAAGGTTTTTTCAGTTTTTATATGAATTCATAAACTGCATGATGAGATTTATAAATCAAATCAGAAGCAAGCAGGTAAAGTGGAGATTATGTCTTTATACCAGTTACACCACTGGTGGCTCCATAGAATAGAAGAATTAAAAAACCCCTTTAAACTAGCTGGCCCAGGTACCACAACTTGTGAGACACATGGTCCCAGAACACATTGCAGATTTTTCTTGCTCTCATTCCCTCTGTATGCCACTGTAAAATAGGAGTCATGCTAGAAACTGAATGAGTATAAAATTTGTATGTAAACAGGTTGATCAAACACATCTACCATGATTCATGAAGCATTTTAGAGCCTTTGAAATGGCTACTATCCAAAAAAAATTCACAAGCAAGGTAACCCAGACCTTTTATCCTCATTCCCTAATGTAAGGTTTTATCCAGTTATGATAAAGGACTCAAGCACTGTTATTAATCTGCTCTTCCATGTTACAAATGAAAAATATGAGATAATATTAAATGACTGCTTCCACTCCCTTAGCATTCTTGTATGAAAGAGAGGTTGATTACTGTTGATGCCTATAATTACCCAAGGAGAGAAGAGACTTTAGTATGTAATACACCTTTCTTGTACAAATACTATACTCCACACCATACGGTGTAATGGGTGTCTGTAAGAATGTCCAGTTATTTAAAACATCTTTTTTTTCTTTTGCTCTTTCTATCTTTTTCTCTTTTTTGTGTGTGCGCTGGATAGCTGTCCATTTTATCCATCTGCAGGTGGTTTTTTAATAGGTTTATTGCTATTGCAAGGACAGAGCTGAGTGGGCTGCAGCATAATTGCAGATGGGATGCACACTGTGAAAAAGCTGATGTTTTAAATGTCAAGTCAATTTTTAAGGCAAAAATGGCCCAGAAAAAATATAGATCTATGATTTAAGGACACTATTTTTAAACAGCTGATTGCTGGTAACTGAAACAGTGTTCTAACTTCAAGCAATTATGAAGTAATCCTATGATTTTGAAATTCAAATTGGTACCTTGTAAGGGAGAGTCAACTTTTCTTTTTAATATTGCCATATGACTGAGTTTAGAAACTATGAAATATATTTCAGTAAATAATAGTTTTAATGGAATTAAATTTTAATTTAATTCCATTAAACCTTTTAAAAAGCTTTATTTACTTTCCTCATACTTACATACTAATTTAAATTACTTGATTCTACTTTGTAAGAATATTAAAGTTGACTTTGAGCTGTAGACAGATGAAAACCAGGTAAATTCACATCACAATTTTTTTTTCCCACCTGTGTGTCACTTGAATGTAATTATTGTTTTTCCCATTGCATACACTGATTTTGTTTGTATATTTCTCTCAGCTTTTTTAAGATCTTTTTAAAACTAGATCTTATTTACCATGTATTATCCAAAACTGCATTTCATATAAAAGTCATTAATTTGTAGTGTTTTTAAAAAAAACTTTTTAAAAACTACTATTAGAGCATCAAAACACTTCCTAGATGTACAAATGCATTTCCACAAAGACCCTTGAAATTAGGTGGCACTAGTTTTCCCTTTCTTGTGTTTATAAGTAGAGATACAAACCAAAATTAAGAAAAAAAATTGTTAGTTTTGCTTGTCAAGCATGGAAAAGAATGAACTCAGTTTTTTAGCTCTCTAAGCATTTTAATACATCAAGATACATTCAAAGCACAGGTTTAATTAGTTTAAAATGCAGTGAAAGAAGACAGAAATTCTGAAAATATGTCTTCAAGTTGCTTCTCTATGGTAAAGCGAGAGCATTTTGAATATTGTCAGACAGAACTTTGTTCAGAAGAGGATCACAAGACAGGAAAATATATACATCTCCCTACGTTTTTGTTTTTACTTTACTGATAAGAACTTTATCTCATTTTCTCTTTGCTTTCAATATAAATGTATAAAATTTCTGCAACAATAACCACTGAATGTAGCAGGGACCCTAAGTGTGTCTTAAGTGTCATTCTGTATGAGTACAAGCAGGTGAATTCACATTATAGAAATTTTTTCAAATTCTAAAAATCCTCTATTTCAGCTCTTTGGTTTTTTGTTTTAATTATGTGGTAAAACTCACATTATAATTATTGAATTGCAAAGGTTATATACAGTAGTAGTTGTTGCTCCTGATTTCTATTTAAATACATTAAAGGTAGTATTATTTGAAATCATCTGTTGTTTCTCCACTTCATGTCTCTGATTTTACACAAGTTGGATGTACGCACAGGCTTAGTTTATGCAGTGTAAGACACTGATGATAGAGCAGGAGTGGCAGAAGAACACAGTGTTCTTCCTTGCTTGGGCTTGCTCCCTGCTCCAGGCTGTCAGGAGCCATGGAACCCCCTTGGGGGCAGGCTGGGCAGGTTTGTGGTGGGTCTGGAAAGGCGCATCCGACTGCATCCTGCATCAGAGATGGGTAGTCCCAGGCTGATGGCTGAGATGGATCTCCCAACGGGCTGGAATGGGAAAGCCAGACAGCCATATTTGTACCCTCAGGACCCCAACATTTCGGACGGGCCGTAGGGTGAGCACCTCCCTATCCCACACCACCACACTTCTGTCCTTGAAGGGTGCTCTGGCATGGAACAATTTCTCCTATACTCTCTTTTCTTGTTTAAGAGGTTTCTCAATATGTCTGCATTTATGCAACAGAAGTTGTTTTCAGCCCCATGCAGATGTTTTAGGTTCAGCTAAATAACAGTTTTAAACACAGGGTACCAAGTTTGCAAACTATAATCAACCACGCAAAAGATGGGCTGGTCAGAGACAGAAAATACATGTTCTTAAAGCTGCTTTTGAAATAATGATAACATGTACAACTAAGTTAGAGGAAATCTAGCTTATGTTCATGCATTCTGGAAAATTTAGGGAAATTAAAATATATACAATTAAAATCAGGAACAATCTAATAACATTTAATAGCTAAGTAGTCATTTCCTTTCCAAGTATCCCAAAGCATATTATGTATTTCTGTCTAGTAATGAAATCCTAGCATTTGTAAGATGAAATGTGGTGTCTGATCTGCCATAGCCAAATAAACCAGTTTGCACAGAAAGAAATGGAGAAACATTTCTTCCTTTGCAAGGTCAAAAGTTTGCAACTGTAGAATATAAAAGGAAATGTAAATTGGGATCTGGCCAGAACTCGAGCATAAACATTTATTTTCTACTGAAACATTCCAGAGAATCTCTTTCCTGGCTAGGAGTGGTCTCAGTGTATTACTGTCAGTGCCCATTTGAACGATGCAATTAGAATGACAAATGTCTAAACAATGCATTGCAATAGGTAAAATATATTTTTTTTCTTTTAACTGAAGAATCAAAAATATTACAAAAGCATTTAATTTACTTTGATTTTATATCACAATTTTTTTTTATGCACAATAAGTAAAATCTGCCTACAAGTTCCTTGTGTTTCACTGATTCCTTTTAAAGTTATGTATGCCTTTTGCAAGTGCTTTCATTTCAGAACCAAGATTTTCTTTGGAAACTGATGTATTTCTAAACAGTCTATGCCTTGAAACAATTTGAAAGTGCAAAGCAATTCTGAAGGACATAACTTTACAGTCATTGCAAAAAAATTCATCAATTTCTAAGTTTTAAAAATCCCTTTTTATATATATCCTTTTGTAAGGATATATCATTTGAAGTACATTATCTCAGAATGGGGGTTTTTCCACATTTATCCTTCACTAGTTTGAATTGGTAGAAGTTTAACAAATTATTTTGAAGCTTAGAGAATTAATTCTGGCTTCTCTGGTGATGTTATGAGACAGAGTATTCAAAATATCTTTTTCAATTACACTCCAGTTTTGAAGTTCATTTCTTCTTTAAAATTGGTCTTTGAAAAAAGTAACATACTGCATATTTTACAGTTTACTTTGGAAAAGACATGGTATGCACTTCACTGACATAGAACACCATCAAATTTCAAGTGGTTTTGTGTTTCATTTTTTATGATTATCAGTAAATACTGCGAAGTTGCATACTACCATTTCCTACGTAAAACATGTGAACCACTGCTATTTCTGAGAGGAGCTCACAAATAAACTAGAAAACCTATTTCACATAAACTATAAAATTTAGACTTATGTAAGAGAGCAAATACGTTTTGTCCGGAATCTTTCTCAAACTCCTCTTTTTTTTTTTTTGTTGGCCTAGTTTGAGTTTAATTAAAAAAAAAAAGGTGTTGCCAATGTCATGGGAAAAGGAAAAACAAAACAAAACAAAAGCACTCTTGTTATTCATTGACTAGTGTTTCATTTTACTGATCTAGTTAAGGAAGAATACTATAATATTTCCAGCAGCCAAATGTTCTGCAAGCCTCAAGGTCTTTCCTCCATGACCCCTACAGCAGCTGAAGAAAAGGATGCTATGAGGCACTTGTACTTGTACTTGTACTCATAAATTCACAGCCAAATTTGTTTCTAAGGAAACTGTACTAAATAAAGTTTGACACTCTTTCATCAGGGCAACTGTATCAGTCTGTCCTGGAGAGATGGATTTAGTTTCATTTTTTTCATTCCATCAGGATGGTAATGGCAGTAGTTTAGAGTCATTTTAACATCCTCTCTATGTCACTTTTCACTTAGTCCTTAAAACTGCTTTGGGGATTACTTTTTCTTTGTCTACTGGTGGTTAATTTCCTTTAATCCCAAATCTTCAACCTCTGAAACACTTCAGATGTACAGAATTAGCCTCTCTTTCTAAATTACTCTTCAGACCTTCATATTCTGTCACTCTGTATAATTCACAAAAATAGGTTCTCTTCGAGAAGCATACATTTCCACATTTCACACCCTTTATATATATGAAAGTGCTCAGAGCCTAACCTCTCTATAAGAGTAATTTCAGTGCACAAGGTATTGAATTGACACAATGGGTTCAGTTCATTTGCTCCTTGCTGACTCCTTGTCGACAAGAAGTCAACATCCATTTGAATTGCTTTAGGATATCCTGCCTGATGTCCATCTATGAGTCCAGAGTGGCACATATCTCCCGTAGGCTCTTTGTCAGATATGTCAGCCCCATTTAAATCTCTCAGGTCATCTCAGATGGCACTAGACACCTTTGTTTACAAGGCAGAATCAAACACTCCACTTCAGCACATCATTTTTCTGTGGGACCTAGATAAATGTTTAAAGTCAAACACAGCTTCAGGGCACCTCTGAATATGGAAGGTATCTCTGCACTGTTGGAGTCTGTTCAGTAAAACCTTTGATTTGTCCTCACACAACTGGTAAAATGAGTCCCAAAATAGCCACTTGAAACTTTTTCCAGGTAATACAATAAACACTGTTCTCCTAAATCTGCAATACAGCAATAAAACATACAAACCACAGGTCAGAAAAAGCATTCAAAAATACGACATGAGATTGCATGATCTAACAAACAGGACATTACACTATGGAGAAATGGTGATTTGTTTTGTTCATTCCAAAATGACAGTACAAATAGATAGGTATTCTGCTTTTAGAAGTTCTCTCATTTTCTGTAATTGCTTAGGGGGTGATGTTCTCTATTGCTTTTCTTTTGGCACTTTTCTTGGGTTTTTTGGGGTTTTTTTTTGTTTTTTTTATTCATTGCTTTACTGCCCTAATGGTTGAGCAGGCTTGCTCCAAACTGGAAAAAAAGCTTCAAGTACATTTCACTCACACTTCGTCTTCAAAGAATTATTTATTCCTGTACACATGTTGATCTCACTTTGTAGTGCAGAAAATGTCAATAATTTTCAGTAAAAATGGGGAGATACAGCCTCAGAATTTCTAACTCTGCTAATGCAGACTTGTAAAGGTCTACACATGAACAGCAAGACTATGTACTTGGTATGCAGCTGACTTAAATATATTTGATTTACATCAGCAGTAAGAAACTCCTGTTCTTTTGTTCTGCAGAAAAACTTTCAAGGAGCACCTGCTGACATTTTCACCAGGCAGTCCTAATGAGTCAGAAACACAAGAAAAAATTAAATGAAAATACAAGAAAAAAGAAAGAGAATTGTTTCCTCTGTAGATAATTCACAAAAAGCGCATGTTTAGGCTTCCTGGAAGGTTAGCTTAGATAATAAAAAGATAAGGGCTTGCAGAAATTGATTCTTGTCTAAAAATTTTTAGATGGGCAGTATATTTATGTAGAAGTTTAAGTCATACTATATTTTAAATGGGAAAACTGAAACTTTAAAATCGGAGTCCAGCTTTACCAAGTGAATCAGTACTAGAATCTTCCTGACTCTGCTCCCCAGTAAAGGGGCAGGGACGTGGGCACAGTGAGCAACAGGCTGTTTGGTACTTCGTTGCCAGCCAGAATTAAACCATGACATAGAACAATAGGTATTTTTTTAAGCCATAAATATGTAACTGCTTGAATTTCAGTGCAGTTTTGGTTATGCAGTGTCCTACAGTATCCTCTATAATATGTTTTGTTTGTTTCTCCTAATGAGAAAGCTTCAGAATTTTAGTGCAGTAATTTGATATTTCATCATTTCTAGGATATTTAAATGTTCTGAAGTATAAACTAAAGCTTTCTATTCATTTGCCCTTTTGGCACGATTTTATGGTATTTCTAATATTTGCAGTGGGCTACATCAGACAAATCACCGAACTTGTCTAATTATCACCTCTAGAATTTTAATTTTGTTTTCCCCAGATGTCTTAGGAAAACTGTTTAGCTTATTAAGGACTGCAGTAAGAGCTTCATAGACTTCATCTTTAAAAAAAAAAAAAGAAGGATGTTAAGCATTGTTGTAATGATGTTATTCTCAAAAAGTCAAAAGCAACCGCTGATTTAAAATTATTGCAATTTTTTTTCTCAGATTTCTACTCTGCCATGTGCCTGTATTACAGTTATTAATTACACATATGATTAGTA
>WEIT01040098.1:17969-30612 GCA_013389985.1 Dryoscopus gambensis | reverse complement strand
AATTTCATTAACTTCTAATTAATATAGAATCCAGTTAAAATTTGCTTAGAAGGCTGTTCTTAAAGCTCCCTCCTTATCTACCATTTTTCTATTCCTTTTATTCACTAGAGCTGTCTCCTCTCTTCATGTGTAGTCTTACATATGCAGATAGAAATTTTGTGTCCTGGAGGGTGCAATTTCCTCCATTTTTCTGATTTCCTATTAGCATGCCTAGTGTATGCACAAAGGTATCTAAACATAATTAATACATTTTCCAAAGCCAAGTTGACCTGTCCTCTTGTCTCCCACTCTTTCCACTAAAAAAAGTCCAGTGACTCCCTCCATTAAGTAAAGAGAATTTAAACAACTCATTTGGTTTAATCTGCATGAACAAACAGGTAGAGAGACCTAAGTTGATGATCTAAATGAATTCCTCATCAACAAGGAAGGTACTTCATTCTTTCTGCTGATGTGGTTGCATTCCTATCTTCGGGATTTTCTTTGTTTCATTCTCTTTGACAATTTATTTTGTAGTATTAGGCATGTCAGGATAACTGCAAAATTAGAAGTCTTGGCTTATTTAAAATAAATAAATACATTGATAAGTTTCATCATGAAGCTGATTAATTACCTAGGACATTCATGGCCAGATCAAGATAACCCTGGTTCCTGCTATATATGAAATGTTCCAACCAAGATGTACTCCTTATCTTCCTTGTCTTAAGAAGCCTTTAATAGGACTAGAAACTAATTAAGGCTGAGTTCTTCATATGTCTAAGCATGTTCTTTAGCTGGGGGACATAAACAGTTCTATTGACTCCACATTCTTATCTGTAGCCTTTAATTTGAGTACCTTGATGAATCAGAACAAATTATGAGGATGCTCAAAGGGAAAAATAAGTTCATTTGCTCTAAATGAAAGAATATGCAAGATAAATTTTGATTTTGGGAAAAATATGCAGCCCTTTTCCACTCCACAGAAAAAAAGCTCAACGTATTGCACTTGTCAAGTACCAAAGGGATATTAAGGACTTATTACTTTCAAATTTAAAATCTACCTTTGATTTATCTTAGTTTAAAGCCTTGGAGCTGTAATGAATTTCTGAATGACCTTATCTGGCTTCTGATATGTGTCCTCGGCAAGGACACATATATGAAGCAAATTAAAATCTTGGACATTCTGTAGGAGAACTCTTATCCTGGGATTCTGTAAATAAATATCTTGCTTATGAATTTAAACTAGTCTATATTAATGTATCAGCCTATTAATGTCTCAGAATATGATGAAATGTTGAGCATATGAAGCTGCCCAGAAACTGAAATCACAGGTGTTTGGTACACCAGAGACCACAACCCACGTTTTTCTGTACAAGCAACGATACATTACTATGCTGCCCATGCTCAAGGTTCAACAGAACTTCCACACTCCAAGACCAAGAGTCTTAATTACTCAGAAAAGAGCCTGAAATTAATCTCTCAAATTCATCTTTAATTCTTCCATGGCACCTTAAAAATTGCACTATATGTATAATTTTACTGCTGTCAGATCACCTTCTTTTAGTGTGGATATGGTTTTCTTGTGACAAGCTAGCAGTTGATTAAAAGAGCATGCAATTCACTGTTCTTCAACAAAATGTTAAGTTGCAGGTTTAGTGGTAATTCTCGGATCTCTGGCTAAATTAGGTTTTCCAATAGGAACCTCTATGGATTCCAAACATGTTCATATATAACAGTAGAAGTTAAATATGTGAGATAAAGATTTTGGCATCACGAATCAGAATTGATACATTATTTTTGGCTTTAGAGTTTGAGCCTGTGCCCTTATGCAAATTTATTAAAGAATATTCCATTGATTTTGAAGGGCACTGTAATAGGGTGATCTGCTCTCTGTACACATAACGGCATCTGGGACCAGACAAACCTCTTAAAGACCTGCTATTTCTAAAAAATCAAATTCTGTGAAGCACCAACCTTGGCTGGGATGGTGGAAGAAAGAGAATACAGGTTTCCTAATGTTGTGATTATCTGCCCATTGAAGGGTATGTTTTTATTACAGAAGAAAGTTTAAGATCAGGACAAAACTTGTGATGACTTCTCTTTAAAGTACTTTATGCATAAATTGAGGTCAGAGACAATGAATTATTTGGATTCTATCTAATAGAGCTCTTTTGTTTTTTAAGCAGTATAAGTTTTGATGTTGGAATCTTCTTTTCCTCTCATGACTTACCCATCATAGTGGTTCACTAACTGATGACAATGATCATACATCATCCTTTAGGCACTGAGTAACTCTGGAAATGTGGATTTCCTGACTTCTCCTCAAGAGAACAATATATTGAAAAGACCAAACAGAGAAGATCGGAGAATAGTTCTTAATGGTATATTTCTTAGGATATCAGTAGGAGAGAAATTATGATTATGAAACTTAGGGTTGACTTCCCAAATAGCTTTGTCCTTACAAAGTATTAAATCTGTCTCTGAAAATCTCCCTCTGGGGCAGTAATGACTTGCATTAGGAGTCTGAGATACATCTACCAACAGCCTGATAGCCTTAAAAAGCCCAATGCACTCAATTGTTTGCACTAAGAAAGAAGTGCAGACAGATTACATGTGATCACCCATGAGGCTAAAACTTCCTAAAAGCAAGCAAAAAAACCCCAGGTGGCTGATGCTCTTGAATAAATAATATAGAAAGATTGTGAATCACTGTGGTTCAGTTACAGTCCAGCTATTTACTAAGTTTACAAAAAATGGATGTCATGACACCTTGTGGGCATACAATCCATTCTGGAAAATTGATAATTTTCTGATCCTTTTGCTCTTGGGTGCATTGGAAGGCATCCTATCTTGTGGCTTTTTTTTTGTCACAATAGATGAAATAAGCTCTTACTCTTCACGTTTTTTTTCCCCCGGTCTGTTGTCTAAAATTAAGTTTGCTGCTTGTATCTTGCTATACATCTTTCCACAATCTTGTACTCGCTTCACAAATGTGGGCCAAGTACAGCAAACTCAAGATAAACAAAGCCAGAAATGTACACATTCAGATTGAAAATGAATCCTCTTTCTGCAAGGTATGGAGTCCTTTCCTCAAGCTGCCAGAATTAATTGAGTCAATGGACACATAGAATCACAGAATAATCTGAGTTGGAAGGGATCTACAAGGATCATCGAGTCCATCTCCTGGCCCTGCCCGGACAATCCCTGAGTCACACCATGTGCCTGAGAGTGTTGTCCAAAAACTTCTTTGACTCTGTCAAGCTGGTGCTGTCACTACTTCTCTGGGCAGCCTGTCCAGGGCCCAACCACCCTTTGAGTGAAAAACCTTTTCCGGTTACGTGACTTAAACCTACCTTGACTCAGCTTCCTGCTGTCTCCTTGAGTCCTATCACTGGTCACCAGAGAGAAGAGATCAGTGTCTGTCTTTCCTCTTCCCCTCACGAGGAAGGTGGAGACTGCGATGAGGTTTCCCTTCGGTGTCCTCTTCTCCAGGCTGAACAGACCAAGTGACCTCAGCTGCCCCTCATGCAGCTTCCCCTTAGGACCTTCCTAGGTGAGATTCTGTCCTGATACTGGGCTGAAAAGAAATTTCACTGTGACTAGTCAGTGGTTAATGAGAAACAAATTCTTCTAATAAGAAGTAAGAAATATGACCTGATAGGTAAGTTCCTTTATACACAACAGTTTGTGAACACATAATTAAACATTCATTCGACTATGGGCTTGATTTATGGCACACCAACTCAGGAATATACAATCAAGTTCCAGTGTTGCCTATTTAATTGATTGATGAGAAGGTAACTTGTAATTTAATAAAACTGAAAGCAACAAACATTTTCAAAGCGTTATTATTTGTCTTGGGATACGGATTATAAAATATGCAAGACGACCCTCATTTCTTGCTGGATTCCAAGACCCAGGCTACTTTTCATTCATGGCTTCTTTTTTTCCTTCATAGTAAACCTCAGTCTTTCTTTTTCAACAGAGGCTCAACACATTCAGGCTTGAAGTCTTATACATTGTGTGCACTGAAACTGCTTCACTGTCTATTTTTCCCAAGATTGTCATCACCTTCTCCCTTTCCCCAGAAAAAAATATGGTTGTTTTTCCATACATATGAAAATGTATCTGTGAATATATTGCTACTACTCTTTCTTGGAATCTCCATATCCACTGCTTTCCTTATCAACATCTAGAGCATTTTTTTAATGGAATAAGTAGCAAGGAGAAAAATCATTACCATTCTTCATTTCTAAAGATATTTGTAAATGTTAACTAAAATCCTTTGTGCAAGCATTTTATTATATGTGCATGTAAGGTTATGAGCACTGAAGAAATTGTTCAGTCAAAAAAAGCCTCAGAGCAGAAACCATGTATTTGCTGGTGACACGAAACTTACTGTGTTTTATAAGTGAACACTGCACAGTATCACTAGGGCTTCATTGCAGAATGTTGCTGTATATTGTTCAGTTACAGATAATAAATATAAATATGGTATCTAGAAAGAAGTAGCTGAAGGACATACTATATTTATTCTTGACCTTAGGGAATGGTATAGAGTAATATATTTGCCACCGTCTTTGCCTTTTCAAAGAGATTTGGTGCTGAGGCATTATTTTTACTTTGAAAACTTCCTTCTTAGAAAAGATTTCATTGTTAAAAAGCCATGTTGGTAGAGAACAGTCCTTATGCTGGCTGCTTTCCTAAATTGGAACGGCTGGGTGTGCCTCATATGTCTTGGCAGTGAGAATACCTTGCGCTACTATCAGAGCAGCTGTGGATGCCCCATCCCTGGAGGTGTTCAAGGCCAGGCTGGATGGGGCTCTGAGCAACCTGATCTGGCGGAAGGTGTTTGTCCCTGTGGTGGGGGGGTTGGACCTAGATGATTTTTAGGGTCCCTTCCAACCCAAGACATTTTGGGGTTCTATTATATGCTAGAACTCGATGAAAAATTAGCAGCAGAAGCACCTCTGGTGGGAGGTGGGAGAAGTGGGAAGGCATGACTAGGAAAATGCAGCAATGCAATTTCCAGATAAAGTTAAAAAGCATCTTTAGGGAAAGATCCAAACAAGAGGGGCAATAAAATGTCCAGCATGGTGGTAGCAAGGATTAGCATTGCCTAGCAGCTATTTATGTTAGTGTTATATAGGACTTATAGCTATGTGGCAAATCATGCATAGGTAGAAATTAGTGGATAAAAACAACAGAAATCCAAAAAGGTTTTTGGAATCCAATCTAATTTCAGAAACTATTCTTTGTCTAAGTAGCTAAATTGAATCAGCTACTAATAATGCAGTGACCTTCTGAGGCATTCAGCCCATAGAAGTGATTTACTCTTGATATGCCCAGAAAGCAGTGTTCTAAAAGGATAAGCAAAAGTTTCAGGTTGCAGAGGTTTCTTGCTGCTTATGTACTTATGGCTCCTTCACTGAAAAGGAAGCAGCACACATATGCTGAGATCTTACTTTTGACATGAGATTCAAGGTACGAGTGCACAGACATCACATCCTAAGAAGTAGAAAGTGTTCCAGTTTCAAACTGACCCATGTATCTAAATCTATTTATTAATTGCATTTTCAGATCTCAAGGAATAAATCTTTCTTGTCTCAAAATGTATGTATGCAAGAGTACATATTGTTAGGTCCAACAAATCTCTGCTGAATAAAAATCTTCTTGGCTGACAGTATGTTCGGAAGTACAGCTGAGCCTGTCAAGTAGCTGATGGCTGACACAAAGGCCCGTTCTGCTCCTCCTTCTGCGTCCCAGTTAAGCACCTTCCTTTCCGGGTTCCAGCACAGCGTCACCATGATGGGGTCCTATGCAATGGTTAATTTATTCAGGGACCTGAGCTGACAGAAGTTAGGGTTGAGTAGTGTAGTTTAGGGTTTGAAACTGGTTCACTGCAAGTGAGACAAATGCAAAGGATATAGTGTAAGGAGAATGCTGGGATCACTTGACTGCAGTTGGGGGTTAGTTTCCTTTAGCAGTAATATGAAACTGCCTCTTACTTGCATATGAAAACATATGCACATACACGGACACAAATATAACAGATTATAAAGAAACAGTAAAGAAACAGCTGTGTCAGTAGTACTGGACATGAGACGGACATAGCTTCTCTCCTTTTATATTTACTGACATCTGTTGTCACCTCCCTTTTGCTATTTTCTTCCTCTTCTCCCCTAGGACTGGCACATTTCCAAGTGGTATGGCCCAAACATTAGATCAATATCTTAAGCCAATCCATCTCTGGACAGTCTGGGGAAAGAGGGACCCCTGTGCCATTGACAGAAGAGGTGGCTACTGCACGAGGGAAGATGCTTGAGGACTGTGACTTTAGCCATGGTTCTGTGCCGTGGGTGTACTGAACATTCCTATCATGCCTTTGTTTTCTTAAAAAGAGGCCCAGAAACTGAGATCAAATGTTGGTCTCCTGACTATCTGAATTAACTGATAGCTTGCTACCTGGCCCTGTTTTGGACCATACGATCTCACTTGCTATGACAAAGTGCCCTTAAGCATGGGGACACTTGCCTGGCTGGCTTTTATTTAGCAATAGAGACATAACTTGTGTGATTAAGAGAAAAGTCTCCAGGGGAAAATGCTCTACATATCCCACAGCAGTAATTTAATCCCAGTCCTTCTAAGCAATAATCACCTTTCACACTCCCTCTAATCAGTCAAGTACTTCAGCGTGCAGGTGAAGGCTGGGTGAAGGCTCCCTTCCCCATGTCTTGTGACTGATATGAGTAGGTCTTGCCTCTGCAGGCATGATGTCTCGGTTGTCAATCCATGAAGGGGCTGGGCTCTTGGCTGAGGACTTAAGTCACAGACAAGCCCAATTTATGTACACAGAGAAAGACAATGTTGCTCAGCTACTAGTTAATAAACCTGATCTCAGCATTCAAATACATTTACTATCACATCTGTGAATCTAGCTGAAGTTTTGGATCAGGTCATGGAGTGTGTTTCCACACTTATTTTCCTTCCATCAAATCAGCTGTTGAAAGAAAATGGAATTTTATCTGAGTCATTGCATAATAAACCCTCAGGTCACATGCTGGCACACTTGCATTCTAGGTACCTCTAGTATCTAGGATCAACCAGCAATCCTACTGCAGTTAAATTAATAATGAGGACATGACCTCAGAAAAACCAAAAACCTCTGGACTCTCATGAGTATTTGGAAATGCAATTCTCTGAGATACAGGCCCTACTAAATAGTGAAAGTGCTAAAAATTTTGAAAGAGTATTTAAGTTAGTCTATTGTGCCTTGTTCCTCTTGTAAACGTCTTGGATAGAATTGAGTGGAGAAGCTGAATTTGGTTTAATTGAGACACATCAGAAGGCAGTGCTCTGGTGTTGCTTTAATTACAACAGAAGGAAACATAGCAATGGCAAAAAGCATTTGAGTAGTAATTTTAGCAGGTACATTGGCAGTAATAAGAAATCTCATTCTTGCTTATCATTGTCAACAGGAGGGACATTGTTCCTTCAGCTCTTTCCAGTGAACCACCAGATTATCACAAATCAGTCCCCAAGTGCTATTTCAATAGCATGAATTGGAGAGATAAGCAATTTTCTGATGTACTCTCTATCTGTTCATTTTAAAATCTGTTCATTTAAAATGGCTTTTTCCAGTGGATAATATGGGAAATTAACTTCCTGTGTCCGCCTGTTGCCACCATAGACACATTATTTCTGGGGAGCAGTATCTCCCGGACATATACACTACAGAGTTTCCACCACTGCATGTCAGCACAAAGACTACAATGCCAGTCATACTGATTCCTGTTCAGTAGTGCAGTAGTGAATGGGAAATGAGAAACTTGAGATCAAACTAGAAGCCAGAAATGCTTATTAAGTGTACATGTAAAAGGGGTGTTCATTTGGAATGGAGAGTAAATTGAGCTGAGCGACAGACACACGATAGGACAGGATTTCTATCCATTTCCTCTCAGGCCCAAGAACATATCCCTCATGAGAGGGAGCTCAGACTGGTCACCAGGGCTGAACATTGAGCAATGAGGGCCTGTTCCAGTTTGGTTAAGGTTTTAATTGCAACTAAGCATAAAGACTCAAAATATTTTAAGTTTCTCTTCATATTCTTTAAAGAGCTGAAATTAAAATTTCAAAGGAAAAATGATCTTTTTCAAGCTCTAAAAATAAGATATATTTTTGCATAAAGAAAGGAAAAGCCCTCCTTGTAAAACTTACAGAGTGTACTTTGCTCATACACTTACGCTTCTGCATAGCAATCCCTATGACAGAGCTGCATCAAATATATTTGAAGAAACAGTATTACCATTTAGAAAGCCAGTGTTTATAGGATGTCTAAATGCTGGGTTCCACTGAATTGAAATGTTTTAATCAAAAGTTTCTTTCTTTCTTTTTGAGATAAAGCAGTTTCAAGGAAAAAAAATGACAGCTAATAATTCTACATTCCTATGTTCCCATCTCTTTCCTGGTGCTGAAACTAAAACCTCATTTTACAGTAAAGTAGCGCCTTTTGAGTAGGGCAAGGACAGCGAGCATGTTACGGATGTATTTCAGAGAGCAGCCGAAAAAGACAATCAATTCAAATAAAGTCCCCTTCCTTCCTCATTCTGGTACCCAAACATTTAATTGACTCAGCCATAGCTATTGTGAAGTGTCAATCCAAAATGTTAAAATGAGATTATTGGAAATGCTTGTTTAAATCTCTTGACTACAAGCAGGCAAAAATAATCCAGGCTATAATTTTATAGCATAGTGTTAAAATTTGGTTATATTTAACTCAGATTTCTTTACCCTGTATAACTCTTGTGATCTTTGCACAAAAAGCAGTCATTTATATGTTCAGTAGTGTCTCTGGGATGGAAGCAAATATTGCATATCGGGGCTGAAATGTGCAGTCCATATCACAAGAGTTCACTGCTGAAGGTCCTTGTGAGATGGAATAGCAGTCATGTCTCTTGAAATCAGAGAGGAAAGATTTCTGTTGGCCATGATGACTGAATCCATTAAATGGCTTTTCAGTCTACTTAAATAAATTAATACTAAAGGGAACTTTATTGTGAAAGATCCTAAATGAACACAATTTAATAATGTAGTTGGTTTCAAATATATAAGACATATTTGTGTCCCTGGCTTGATGAAATTTAAGGATTTTTTTACTCTACTTGTTAAACCTTTATTTGGACTATAATACTTATTAAACATGCAAATACACCATAAAAATCTTAAGAGGGTAATAGCAGAACTATGGCTAAAAATTCAGAAGAAAAACCACAGTAATTCCTTAGTTTGTCTCTTCCCACATTTATTTTAAAGACTGATTATTTAACACACTCATTCAACCTTATTAGTTATATTAAAACTCTGCATAAAATCATATGCTAAGCATCTTAATATACTGAAACAACAAGGGATGCAATCTCTTTGAAATGGCTGGGGAGACATTTCCTTTATATTCTAAAATGAATTTTTATAAAACTCCTACATGTGAATGAGAAGCTGGGATAACAGCTCTCTTAAATACTCCTGTGAGCTAGCTTTAAAAACCGGGGCTTGGTTTGCAACAACCTCTACACAGCACAGCTTGCATTTCCATGCAACGCTTTCCTGTCTCACGTTGCATAAGCCACTGGATTTCAAACTTTTTCTCCAAGAAGTGTTTTGTGTGACTTGTGTATAAGACACCTTTAACAATAGGGAGAGAATAGTATTTCTCTGCAGCACAGGAAATTCAAACACAAATTACTTTATTTTACAGTGGATATGATTTGAAGTAATACATTGATTAAAAGGATTTGCACCAATGGGGAATGGAGTCTGTCACCTTGTCCCGGTTTGGGACGAATTCGGAGGAACGTCCGAAATGAACTTCCTCTGAGAGAAGGCAGGTTACAGCCACCCCTCCCCCACCAGGTTTCGGAAAGAAATATTCCTCGGAGGAAAGTAGAAGAGGCAAAAAAACTAACAAACACACGGGAAAAGAATAATGCTAAACAATAAAGCCTCTCATTGTGGAGAGAGCCTGGTAAAATTCAAAGTCCTTCTACAGGTGTGGCTGTTCTCTCTCTCCAGCTGGGGTGTGGCCCATCTCCAGGCTGTGGCGTGGGCCTCCCGGTACCGGTGATCCAAACCGGAGCAGAACAGTCCAAGGAAAGTTCTTATCTCAGCTAGCGAGCCGGCTAAACAGCAAAGAATTTTAACTCTCTGTCTCTCCCCTGAGAAAAAGTTGAAAAGCTCGGGAAAAAAAAAAAAAAAAGAAGGGTGCTTCCTCTGCTCTTGCCACCGCAGAAGCATGCAGGGGAGTGTGTATCTGTACCCTTGAACACAAAACTGCTTTGAAAAGTTTGCCTGGCTTTTTTTTTCCCTTCTCTTGCACCCAGTTTTAAAGGCACAGAGAGGCACAAGATTCTCGTCTGGGCATAGAGCGGCAATAGGGGATACACATCATAAAGTCACCCCAAGACACACCTGTAGGCAGAAGCTTGGGCATCAAGTTCAAGTAAGGATTTACAGGTTTTGGTGTTTCTACTCTGCTAGCTACTTATACGCTTTCTGCTCTGCCAAGAGCAGAATGGATGCTGAGCTTTTCTGTACAATTGGGGCAACTGTCCTTGAAAATCCAAAATACCCACCCACCACTTTTCATCCAAATTAGACAAATCTGACGCATATGGGTAAAAGAAAGAGTAGCTTAACTTTTCTCCCTCTATTTTTTTTTTCCAACAAAATTCTTCAGAAATCTCAGTGAGAAGTGCAGAGTAAAAACCCTGTGTGTCTGTGTGCATGTGGTGGGGGGTTATTTGCTTGTTTGTTCTTGGGTTTTGTTTTTCTCCAGAACATATCCCTTCCAGAAATAGCTCGTACAAAGTTTATGTAAGCTGAATTCTGAACATGTCTTGATAGCGATATCCATGAATCTCCTCATGATCTTCATCCTGTTTGGTCATTCCTTTTGTTTCTACATAACAGCCTGTGGTCCCATAACTGAGATGGAGTTTGTTCTGTTGTATGTAGCTAGACAAGTTTCCATAGCGTCACACAGAAGTAGGACAGTGACTGCGGTGCCATTATGTTAGAGGTGGGTCAGAATATATTTGGCAGACAAATACCCACCTAGAATGTAAGAACCAAGTGCCTCAGTATTTTCTAAAAGTAAAAAACAGCTTGGTTTTGAAAGTAGTTGTAAGCTCAGGAGAAGATGTGTGTAACTAACAGGCAGCTGTTCTGGACCTGGTTTGAGGTATCTAACGTGAGCTCGAGATTCTGCTTAAGTCCTGGTTTGGATACAGCCTCAGCTGCCTGTCTCAGCACAGGGTGCCTAGGACTGAGGGACCGTGCACACATCAACGACTGGAAAAACGAGGGGCAAGCCAGACTATGACAGGCCCATTTTCCTCCTGGGTACCCTATCTGAGGTGACAACTGCACATGCAGAGGGGAAATTTGCTCTCCAGAATAATACTCCTCTGGCTGTAAAGCACATGCATAGAGTTAAATTGATTTCTTGAGTTTCTTGATATGTTTGCACTTGACTGATAGAAATAAAGAGACTCTGGCTGACTAAAGGAAGAATTTATAATAGTTATATCCCTTTAAAGTGAACCACCATTGGCTGAGCCCTGATGAGGAAATACAGAATTGTCTTCAATACATGTAAGTTAATTTTCACCAATTTAATACTGTTTAAGTGGGAATTATATCCTTCTGCCTTTAGGAAGGCCTGTAAAATCAAATGGAACAATTAGAGTCACAGGATACATTTACTGGTTGGTTACAATCACAATAAAGCTTGGACACTATGGTGGGTTTTAATTTGCAAAGTCTATGGGTTCCTTCTCTAAAGGTCTGAGAAACGGAACCATGAAATGTTAGCAGGCTTAAATTCACTATATATCTCCACAGGGAGGATTTTAGAGGTCTACAAATTGAAAATGGTTGAAACCAGAGTGCATAAGGTCATTATATAAAAGGAGGGACAGAAGGATGGATAAAAATACATATTTCAAGCTTTATTTGGGACTCTGGGCCCTTTATTGGAAACATAAAAGTATACAAGTTAAAACAGTGATCACTGTCTCTTCAAAGTATTGAGAGAACTAGTGGTCCAGCCTGCACCTGTTAAATGAAGCAGAGAATGTCCAAAGAGGGCCAAAGGCTTGCGGGGCAGGTAAGGGAGGTAGAGGAAGGGAAAGGAATGCTGCACACTGGCTGTCTACTAGTTTCAGCCTACACACAAACAGCCTGGATATTGCTGATATTTAGTTGTATTGTAGTTGCTGTATAGTTAATTCATTTAAGCCCAGAGAAATATCTTCGTCATTTTAAATCTAAGTAAACCCCTTCATCCATTAGGGCACGGTGCAGCATTTTGAGGTGTGTGTGCATTTTTTGAAAGCTTGGGCACTTAAGGGAATCTCCGGGTGGACAGCTTTCATGCTGCAGTTTAGTATCAAAAGCAAAACTCTTTACCTGGCAGCAGCGCTGTCCTGGAAATGCCTTTCTGGCATAACGAAGGCAGCTTCTGCTGGGCACAGCATGACTCAGACATCAGCAGTCCCTCTCCTGGCCAAGTGTGTGAACAACTATTCCTTGAGCTTCAGGAGACATTTCTTTTGACATTTCTTTCCTCCAGGCACCCCCCCTCCCCCCCCCCGCCCTGCCCCACCGCCCG
>WEIT01040098.1:6051-17928 GCA_013389985.1 Dryoscopus gambensis | reverse complement strand
CCCCCCCACCCCCCCCCGTTATTTAACTGATTTTTGCTACAGAAAGGCATATATTCTAACTCCAAGTTTTATGAGCGTAGTACTACATTTCCCCTGTATTTTCTTCTTTAAAATAGGAGAATTGTCTTTTACAAAATCATAAAATAACATTTTGCAAAAGTTCTTTCTGTATTTCTGGTTCGTAATTCTGGATAAGGACCTGGAAGTGACTTGATAGATGTTGTAAGCTACTCTGTTAACTGTATCTCATAGTAATAATCAGCCCAAAGTAATAGAAAACTGTTTTTTCTTTGTATTTAAACTTACCTATTTATCTTCTTTAACTAATCAAGGTTAAAAACAAGGCTGTAGAATTCACTGGGGAATACACGCCCTTGTGAAACAAGGAAGAGGGGGGATTCCTGACCTTTGAGACTAGCTTTGACAGATGACCCCACTGTAGCAAATACACAAATGTTCAACCCAGCTTTAATATAGCAAAACAACAGCATCCAATCCAGACAGTAAAGAAGCTTTTTCAATGAAGTAAATACTTCTGTCCCGCTTCTACCTTTGTAAAACTGACTTGTCTCTACTAAAAAGAATTTTTGTTCTACATTTTCTTGTTTCAGTGACATACAATTCTATGTCCAGGTATCTCCGAATCGCTGGTTTCTACTTTTAGCCTTAGATATCAAAGTTCCTAATTGAATTCATGAGATAATTTTTTTCCTTATTATGGTCTTCTATTAACCTTTCTCATTTCTCTGAGATTTATTATCTAATCTTTACTTGCCAGTGGCTGGAATACATTCGCCATTTGCTCTTGAGAGTTCTGGGTAGAGTAAGAAGGATATGGATTCTAATCACATTCATTCTTAAATGACTTTGCTAACATTTTTCATTCATTTTTTACCTTCCATCCCTTTTGGGATGGAAATGAACGATGCATATCTGCTTAATCAAAACCAGGCCTAATCAATCACAATTTTTTTAGTGTGTCTCTCTCTATATATATATATTCACACACACATATATGTCATGGCTCATTCTGTCTAATAGAGAAAGAATAAATTTGAGGTAGTAGCACTTCAAAGAATTTATGGTGATGCTGTAGGGCCAGTAAAATACAGTAAAATATATATGTTTTACTATACAGTAAAATAATAATGAGATGCTACATTTTGAAAAATATTTTTTTATAAATACTTTGACAGTTTTGTAAAAATACTTTCCTGTTCAGCAGAAAATCTCTAAACTTGAACTTCACCAATGCATACATTTCCATGAACCTTGAGAAACCTCACTTGTTTCTGACTTCTGTCAGCATGTATGTTACTCTTCTGAGGCATTCAGAATATATGTTGTTATAAAGTATACAACTGTGATGTCACTGAATCCATATTGAGCCTTAGAGGGAAAATCCTAAACTTACGAAACAAGGGAAAGAACTGTAGTTTGTTCTCTATGTCTTTTGGAAGAAGGTAGACTTTGTCTCAATCAGCTAAGAAATGTCAAAAAAAAAAAGTAATTTTTTGTTTAAAAGCTCTAGAGAAGGCATGGTAATATATTTTAATACTATATATTTTTCATAACCATAATGAGCTGACATAGTGAGGTTGCTTGGAAAAGGGCAGGTTTCATGTGTAAGGAATCAGTATACACATCACTGGTTCGAAAATAAAATTTTCTGCAAAACAGCTCTGTCCAAAAACTGGGCAGTTGTGGTATTTAAATATCTGTGCAATAGATGCTACCAGTGTTGCCAAACTCTCAACAGCAGTGTCTATAGGCTCTTATGATAAAGTGTGCTCCTCAGTTTTGTACCATATATGATAAAAGAGGGGTCTCCAGTATTTTCAAAGTTTCATAAAAGAATGAGAAATATATCCCAAAACAACAATCATCCAGAAAAATGATGCTCCAACAGTTGGTTTGCTCTCTTTTGCTTACTCACAGTTATGTTTTTCTCTCTCACAGTCTCCTATTGCAGCTGTTCCACTCGGCTAGAAACCCCCTACTTTCATGGGTGCAAGACCTGTGGTTACCCACCCCTTTTGCCCTTCAGCAGCAACATCTATTTTTTGCTTTGGTGTTTCCTAAAGACACCTTGTCAGAACTTCCTATCTCTCTTTGCCACTCTTTCTTCAGCCTTCACTATAGTAGGCACAAGAAAAAATTCTTGACTTTCTTCTGTAATATAAGTAATCCTGTCATTTCCATGGCCCCTTTGGATAGATGTTCCAAGTTTCCATTCCTTCTTCTGAAATACCCATTTAAAAGTTGATCATTATTATTCCTGACAGGACCACATAAACATCTTATACTGAGGCACTAAAACTTTATTTCTCCTGCAAAAATCTTCCTTGTGTGTCCTAGGATCACAATTGCTTTACAGTGCCACTTTACATCAGTGATTCAGAACCACCTCTCTTCTCTGTTTCTGATTAATGAACACTGAATTTAGCAACAGTATAAAAGAAGCTACTTGCAGACATGGGACACACTGTGTGCTGAAGATCTTGACAGAGCTGGAACATCCATCAGACACACCACCTAAGGGGTACCCAACATATCTGGACCCCTGCACATGTTCCTTTGACAGTCTTCCTTCATCCATGCCCCTGTTCATAGTGCACGAATAGTGGTCACTATCTCCTGAGTAGACTTTGAAGATCTTGAGGAATCTTTCCCTTCTGTGAACACAATGAAAGCTCTTCCTTTCTCTTTCCCGGTTCTTTTTATGCACAGATTTATTTCCGTTCCCCTTGCCTTTGATGTTTCATGCCTTCTGAAAAGAATGTAGTCATTCACAAGGTCTTAACTATTCAAGGCTATAAATGCTTCATTTTAAACTCTTACCCTTGAAGTCTTTGAACCCCCCCAGTTCAGCAATAATTTCCCTGGGTTACTTGCCTTGAGTTAATTAGTTCTCTGTGCTCACTGCCCACATCTTTGATTTGTTTTAGAGGTTTCCTTACTTGCTCAGAAAAAGATTTCTTCTTTCTGCATGTGAGTGAAATGTAAAAATGGTCTTCAGTATTCTGCAAGATTATTAATTCAGGAAGATGAAAATCATATTGTCATTCTCTATGGAGAAACCTATTATTATATCACCATTAAGTACTGTTAAATATACATCGTCTTTGTATAAATATATTATGTTAATAGTCCTTCCATGATCTTATAATGCTTCAGGATTATTCCAAAACCAATAAGTGTAGAAAATTACATTTTTTTTAGTTGATAATGTATTAATTTTCCTCTACATCCTCTGTCCATCAGCTAACAGGTACAGAAGAGAGATTGTGGAGCATATGCAAAACTTTAGATCTTAAATATGTTTCATAAATACTGTATGAGAATCATAAAGTTTTTAGGGGAACTCATCCTGATACAACCAGTATAGAGCAACCTGTAGACAAATCTGGGTTAATAGCACTAAAACCATGGAGTTACCTAGCATCGTGTTCACCCTGCCACCTCAAAAGTGCAAACATTATTGAGCAACTTTTGTTGCTCCTATTGCCAAATTCCACACTGTTAGCAGATCTGAGCTGCTTTGAAGCTTCTTCACATTTCTTTCCCAAAAACCTGAAGTATACAGATGCTTTCACTCAAATAGGGGGTTTTTTGTGGAATAATGTGCTAGTCCCTGCCATTCTTCTGTGAAATATATCCAAAGGACTCACTTTCAAATCAGTCTCTGAAGTGAAAACCCTTGGAAAGAATAATGGGCCCTGTGGAAATCACTAGAATTGGTTAGGGTTTTAACACTACAGCTTGGTTTGCCAGGTGACTGGAATGCAAAGATACATAAAAACTTGAGGAAACACAGCAACAATATGTAACTGGTTGCATATGATTAATGTTTTACAAAGTGCACTTTGACAGAGTTGAAGTACAAAACATATAAAGTAATGAAAACTGCAAACAAGTAGTCTTTGTTTAAATAATATGTTTGAATAGTATTCAGGATCAACTTAAATTTACTCTTTCGTTTTCATAAAACCATATTGTGTCATTTGAGAAGACTTACATGGCTTTACAAGTACTGTTTATATTTTTTGAGACTTGTTCTCAATGCTGCTGCTGTATTAGTGAAATACAAAATTCTTCATTGTGAAAACTTTTTTTCCGTTTAAGGGATGGAAAACCAAAAACTCATTTTATATTTAAAATAATATTCAAAAAATTAAAAGTACTAACAATTAGCTTTGAAATAGCAATTTTCCCAATGTGTTGATGATGTAACACAGGAGCAACTGGAAGCCTGTGATATTTTTCTTAAAATGGAACAGGCAGGTAGAAAATGCAGGAAGCTGAGAAGAAAATCACCCTGAAAAAGAAAGATGATTAGATAAGAAAGATATATTTAAATAAAAATATCTTTATAGTCTCTTTGAATAGCTTGATACATCTTATTTTTTAATTTTTTTTTAATGCGTGATAAGATTTAACTGGAGGAAACACTGTGTTTATACTGAATTAAAGATAGACCTGCTGCTGTGCAGAAAAAAAAAATTAATATCTCCCATTTCCTGAATATACTCATGAAGGACTGGATTGAGTAACATAAAACCAGAGAAGAAAGATGTTCTCTGCAATCCAAACTACACCAATGAAAGTATGTGAAAGCTACAAGTCTGCCAAATCAGGCTGCAGGTACATCTCTCATAAACAGTGAAAAAAGACTATCTTGCATGTTTTCTTCAATTTCTTGAATGTAAGCTGTTGGTGGTTTTTGGTAGCCAGATCTCTTAGTTAGCTACTGATTTTAAGGTAGGCTTTAGTTTCACAGCAATAGAAAGGTCCTTATACGAACAGAACCCCCTGCTAGTCCTCTAAACCTGCAAAAACTAAATAGGACTCTATTCAGCCACAATTTTTTTTCCTTGAAGAGAAACTGATTGAGAATTGTAACAGCCACCTACACTTTTTTGGGTGGAAATAATCCTGTTGGGCAAATACATAATTCAAAAAATACACAGCCAAGGATATGACGATATGAGGTTCCTGGTGAACTGCTGCCTGTGGTAAATGGGAAGCAAAAGAGAGTGGGAATTCTGTGGGGAGTGTGAAGTTGGAGGTTTAAGCTGTGTGACTTGGTAAATTAGATTAAGAAAAGACTTTTTTCTTCCATGCCTCTTCAATCTCTTGCATCCCAGATCCCTGTCCCTCTGCATCTGGCGTTTGTGACACCAGATGGAGGCGCTTAGGGAGAGTCACCACTGGGGAGGATCTCGCCCCAGCTAACAAGGGTGTTTGCGACATCTGGTCGTGTTCATGCCCGCTTTTCAATACAGTGGTAATTTGGGGTTAGCTAAAAGCTTCCTTCATCAAATGTGGTCCTGCACTCACCAGGTAGGGTGGGGAAGGAGTTGTCCCTGTGCAACCCCAGCATCCCGTAGGGCTTCCCAGGAAAAAGGGACTTGCAATGTACCAAATGAGGCCTCTGAAGCCAGGGAGCACGGTGGGAAAACTGTGTGGAGAGAAAAGGAAAACCCAAACAGGGAAGAGGGGCCTGTTGCCATGTTCCCAAAATGTGGCATGCAACTTTGTCTGTCCATGCCAGGGACTGGCCAGGCCAAGGTGAGAACCTGTCCAGGTTGTTAGAGAGACAACAGAGACTGTCAGAATGAGCTCAGAGCACAAAGCCAGGTACCATAGAATTGATTAAAAAGGACATAACAAGCTCTCTCTTCTACAATAATCTTGGTGATGTTTAACAAACTCTTACTCTGGCTACCCCTTTTCGTGTGGCAAACTTGAACAGCACCATGCAGAGCTTTTGGGTAACACAGTGCTTACTTTGTGGACAGTAGCATATTATTTTTATTGCAGATGCTCTCTTGTGTGCAGCAGTTGGTACCTAGAAGCTCACAAATTCAATACTGTGTTGACATAAACTATCTGCCATGTGCAACTATTTATACATTCTCACTACATCTGTGAGATACGAGGGCAGCTGTTTTTCCTTGAAAATCCCTTGGCACTTACAAGAAGTTTTGACTCAGCTTTGTGGAAATGAATATTAAAATTCAGCCCCGTTTTCTCCCCCTTTGGAGCATGGATGGCTACCGTACACTCACATATGAAAGAGAAAGCATGTTTTGGATTCCCCTAGTGAGTCATCACTCTTTCACTGGTGATTCATTGCTTGAAAGGAGAGGAAGGATAAACAGGACTGTTTATATGAACTGTCATCCATTTATCTGGTTACTGATTTATTTTAGCCTGAGGCATTCTCAAAGCAATGGAACGCAGCTGTACTGACGGTGGCCGAAGTCTGAAGCTTTTTCCCGGGCCCTGGGCAGTACTTGGCATCTGCATGTTTGGAAGTGAGTGGAGATGAGATGGAGAACCTTCATCCACACTCAAGCATGGAAAAGTGAAGGAAGGGTTCATATTGCTGGCTTAGGTGCACTTTAGGAGCAATCACTGGGTAATTCAACCTCCTCCAGCATGGCAGGCTGAGAACCCATCTTAACCAATTCCTCAGGACCTGGGGTGGTTCTCATCTGCCCAGCTTGGAAGCTTCCTGATCTCTCTGTCTATTGGTGTGTAGGAAACAGCAATACATAGAGCAGGCACTAAAACCCAGCCGTTTGTTTATGCAATTGTCTTTACTATGATTTAATTGTCATCCTGCATAATATGTCATCTGCAGTGTGCTGAAAAGCTAAATTCTTCTTTTAAATGCATAAAAATACTGTAATGACAGTTAATTAACCCAGAAATATTTATATTTAGCTCCATGCTTCTGCAAAATGTGAGCAGACTGTTATAAACTACAGCTACACCCCTAAGCAATTATGTGGCTTATGTTTTTTTCTAAAAAAATGGGACATAGCAGAACACTTTTCCTCCTAGACTCCATCAATGAAGAGGCTCCATTTGTGTTAACTCAAGTATGGAGTGATGGGATTTTTTTTGTTGTTCTTGTTGAAGTTAGGCAAGACATTTCATGTTAGAACTGTCTTTGGATTATTTGTTTTTAGTGATAGAAGAACACCTTTGTGTGTGTTTTAGCTAACATAAGTCAAAGACAGGAGGAAACCCTTTGAAGTCCTGGGAGGCAGAATGATTTTTAAAATGCAAACTTTTTGCCACCCAAGATAATGTAGTCTTGGATCAGCAACAAAAGCTTTCCTGATGAGGAGCAGTTATTGAACAGACTGCTAACTGAATTCTGGCCATTTTTTTGAGCAGCACTGAAATTAGGCCAAAGGATGAAATATTTTTTATAAGGAATTTAGAAAAGCATATTTTTTTTTTAAATTTAAAATTTAAATGCACTTTTAGTAGGAATAAACACCCCATGCTTATTTTTTGCTCAAAACCTGGCACTGCCAGAACTGCCAATTTCAGCAAATTTCAGGCAATCTGAGGGTCTGTATTGTGCTGCTTGTTCTAGAGTGACTTGTGCTTGTTTAAAAAAGACAGTACTTTTTGAACAAGTTTGTCTGAAAAGTTCATCCCTCCTTAATCCCTTTGTTTGTCATGCTATTCTCCATTTAGCTTTCTGCTTGTTTTTACCAGTCTTTCATGTTACTGAATCTCCAGAAGCAGAATTTCAGTGATTAAATAAATATTTTAAACATAGAAATATAACTGCTCAATTGTGTCATCTGTCTACAGCTTGCATTATGGTAGGAAAAGAGATGCGCAGAAGCACATTCTCTAAGAAGTTTTCTGAGACCCTGAAGCTTAGGCAAATCCTGTGGTAATTGATAAAATCATGTGCATCAAACATTATTTAGGATGGCCAGTATCTGCAAGTGACAAGGGAAGATGAGGCCTTTGCAGAAACAAAGATAACCACTGACAAATGATTCCACAAATTACCAGGCTGCAAAGTCAGCACATGGCATTTTTTAGGCCACACAAAGTGGCAGAAGTCTAGTGTCCTTCCTTTCTTAGTATTGCTGGAAAAAGGGTTGATCATAACTGGCCCTACATCTGTAAAATTTTCTCTGAATATTGATTTCATTGCAGAGATAGAAATGGATTTGATTTTGAGCTTCAAAATATATTCAAACAAAATGAAACTATAGTTCTAGTTGTAACTGATTTTTAGAAATTAATCATATTTCTTTCTAATAAACAAGCTCTACTTGCCCCAAACTGGACGCCTGGAACACGAAACATCCCTGATCTGTGTTGCTTTGTATTAAAAACATCTTCAGAGTCCAAGGAATACTTGAGTGAACAGCTGAAAGATAAACTGTATTTATATAAATAACAGGAAAATAATTATGTTTATAGAACAATTTAACATATATTTTCATTTTCAGCATTCTGTCTTGTCTACTCAAGCAAAGGTCTAATTTTGCTGTAAACTCATTTTTAGCCATAGCTGTAAAACAGAAAACAAGGATTTGCAGATAAAGAAAACTGTTGCTTTTATAAAAGCAGATCTCCCCTTCCTCTCAACTCAGACCAAGAGTGATTAGCCTCTATTAGCCAGTTCTATTTACTTGAGCTTTCCTGTCTCAGCTGGTGAATGTGTTGTATTGCCCTCTGTTGCTTGTCTACATGTCTCTAGCCAGGGAAGATCTACTCTAAAAGGATGATGAAAGTTTCACTGCTCCTGATAGACAGCAAAGACTCTCTGCTCACTCTTTCCGTAGATATCTGCGTGCTTGGAGAAAACTAAAAATCCTCATGTGGTATTTAAGGTTCAAATCTGGGAGAAGTATAATCCTGGGAAAGAAGAAACATTCCTCAATATTTAAGGTGGGAAAGCTCCTTTCAATTTCCTGTTCTGCTGAACTTCTCAGTGCACATTGGAAAGTAACTTAAAGCTGATTGCACACAGCTGAAATAAAGCTGGCACTGGCCCTTTGCTTCTGCTCTTCTATCAGGAAGACTCTGTGATAGCTAGAGCTTTTGAACAAGCACAGCAACTCTTCCCAATCCGTAAGTGTCACAGATTGAAAACTCTAAGATTTGCTCAGACCCTTGCAACCGTGGGTACTCCATAAAGTTGTAAGATTTTTCTTGCTTTCTTGTTATACTAGCATCTAGTGTTGGATGGTGCATCTCAAAATAATTTCAACTCTCTGAGAAACTGGGGCTGCAATTTTGCATAAGGAAGAGGAGTTTTGGACACCTGCATCTTCTCTTCCTACAGAAATCTGATTTCCATCATCGTTCTACGGGGTTCCTGAAGAAAGCCAGCTTCTTCCTTCTTTTTTCTCAGATTAGCAGTCATTTACCTGCATGATGAACCAGTCTAGGGACTGACTAGGTCAAAAACTAATTTCCCCTTCAACGTTTTTTTTTGTCATTATTTACAGAAAGACGACAATGTACATGTTTAAGATTATGTAGAAATTATGTCTTGGATACATATCTCAAACACTTGAATTTATATTTAACTATTTAATTAATCTAAATAGAAATTTTAAAAGGATAAAACAGTCTATAAAAATTAATATCATATTGAAATATGTTTTATGCCTTTTTAGAGATAAAAACATTTTTAAAAGCATAATTTATATTTAAAAAATCCACTGCTTATCACATACAAAAATTTCTGATACATAACTTCAATTTTCACACATGGGCATCACTTCATTGAACTGCAATGATTATTGTTTATATCCTTCCAGCTCAGAGTGCTGCTGGCCTAGATATAAGGGTGGGGATTATTCTCAAGCAGTACAAAGTAAATGCTGATTACCTCAATCTGCCAAATTTTTTTTGGAAATGTTATACTGCAGAATGTACCCCAGATCAGAATTATGTGTTAAGTTCTGTTTTGCATTACTTGATTATGTTCATGACAGAAAATGATTACTGCCACCTCCCTAGTGGTTACAAATCGGAGGTATTGTTTTTGAGTAATTTATTTTGCCTGACGGATGGTGTAACTTCGTCATATGAATGATTCTTTTAAGCACAATTTTAAATGAAGAATTTAATCTAGTGTTTTGAAGTCTGGATAATGACTAGCCTTGGCTTAACCTCTCCTATGTTTCTATTACCTCTAAACTGTAAGAAGTGCTTATGAAATGTCACATACCTACCCTGCTATTCAATTTGTGCTCACAGAGGAAGTCATTCCAATCTCACAAAAGAATTCTGAAACAGCACTTATCAGCTTGTGCAGAGTTTTGAGATCCTTGGCAAGGGGGAATAATAGGATTGTGGGGTCCTTTGTGTTTGTTTTTAAGATTTTTAAAATATCAAAATAGGGATTGAATTCTATTTATATATTGCAGCAAATATAGCACAAAAGAAATAAAACCTTTTAAGTAAAATATTTTATTTATACTTTGAAAGAAACAATTTGTAGACCTGCTGCATTTCTATGGACTATTTCAAGTCCTATTCAAACCAAGGGCATGACTCCCCACCTTCCAGGGTGTTTGTATCAGGACTCAGGAGCCTCACAAACCCAGGTGGCATATCACTTAGAGTTAATTGAAATTCAATAATGAATGACAGTATTCAATACCATACCACAAATAATAATGCAGAAGGAAAGAAAGGTTCCCTGCTGACTGTGCACCTGAGGGGGCTCAAGCACACTTATTCTAACTAACTAGAGTGAATGCATCTAGCATTTGTGAGCTATGCTTGCATGTAACCCAACAAAACAATAACACCCCAGTAATACCACAGTTTTCTCCTCGAATACTGTCCAGTTCACCAGCAGCGTAGGTTATAAGTGTATGGGACTATCAGAAAAATCTTTCTCACTGTTAGTAATTATAGTGCCTCTGATTTTTCACATTGCCACAGTAGTTTGTCCCTGTACTCAGCTTTCCTGTGATTTGGTATGCCTCATAGGGCTGTCCAGCTTGTTTAAAATGGGAATAAGGGGTTATTTTAAAATTTCAGATCTGAAGGATGACTTCAGTGCATGAAGCTACGGTAAATCTCAAAGAACATCACAGGAAATAATTGTGATTAGAGCCTAAAACCCAGCACATTTTTCTTGGGAAAGTCTATGAGCACAAGCTCATTATAAATACATACCTACCCCATGTGGCCTTTGAAGAATGACAATATGCTATCACAGCAACAAGGAGCCACTGCGACTGCTTTCTTTAATGAACGTGTTTTTCTATTTTTTGATGCAACTCACATATGAAAATTAGATTATAGTTTCAGTATTATGATTACTGGAAGTGTGTTTTGAGAAGGAATGTCATGAATAACTGTGGAAAAAAACATTCTGCTGTGATTATATAATGTGTTTCATATAAGAATAGATCATGAAGACCCTTCACTTTCAGTGATTCTTTTTTTTCCTCCATTTTGATATTTGTGAAGTCACTTTTTCTTAGGACAAGTAGTTAAAACTAGTTTTCTTTACTGAGAAGGTTGATTCTACATGTAGTATCAGTTGTTAATTCCTAATACGTGGGACTTACAGGCAGATCCAAAGACTTTAGATTGACCATAGATACCTAACTGACAATGAACAGAGCACATTTTCACATCTGGACAGGGAAAGATGAGGGCTTTGTACCTTAGACACAGCTAGGGTTAGATAGCTGCTGAATGAGTGTTTTTCAGATTTCAGTTTTTGCTCCTGTGTCCTTCTCTTTGTCATTTTCCACAGTTTGGGCTGTCATTTTACTGGTTATTCCAAAACAAAGCCATTCAGCTTATGCCCTCTCTCCTCCCAGTCTTACTCCAAGTTATGAAATATCTCAAAGTTGGAAGGAACAAATTGTCTTGATAGCCCAAGTGTTTCTCTTCCTTCTTTTGCTTCTCATGCTCTACTGTGGTGTCATTAAACCACTAAAGGAGAAGGAAAAGGACACCTCCAATTGCAATCTGCAACAATTAGGAAGCAAGAACACCCCATTTCTATAGATAACTTAAGAAATATTTTCTCCTTTTTTTCCTACTTTCTCCTTCCCTCCCTTTTTGCTTCCC
>WEIT01040074.1:2739-23419 GCA_013389985.1 Dryoscopus gambensis | reverse complement strand
CGCCGCTCCCCGCTGCAGCCTGAAGCAGCGACGTGGCAGGAGGCGGTAAAGCCCGGCGGGTGTTCCTCCTCCGGTGAGGAGGAGGCGGCGAGGTGGGTGTCCCCCCGCATGGGTTCGCCGCGCTCCGGCCGCCCCGCCGGCATGGGATGGACCGTCACTATGGGACGGACCCCAGCCCGCAGCTGGCCCGCGGGGGCTCCCCTCCCTGCTCCTCCCTCGGCCGGCTGTTGAGGCCCGGGGCCCGTTAACGGGTCGGGCGAGTAACGGCGGCGCTGGAGGCGGAGAACGCGGTTCCGGTGCTCGGCTCCGCCTGCCCTGTGCCTCCCCCGCCGCTGGGAACGAGCTGGCGCCAGGTCGGCTTTGAGGGGTTGGTCTCGCTCCTCTGCTGTAGCGCTTCTCCTTGCTGGGATTAGGAGCAATAGCACTTAAAAATATATTAAAGAAAAATAAGCATGTGAAATATTTAATTCTTTTAGCTAATCCGTATGCCGTAGACGGAAACTTCTCAGGAACCAGCCTCCTTGTGCTACCTCCAGAGTCCCTGCGTGTACATTGCTTATCCCCCTTTGGTGGTCCTTGTAGCATCTCCTTCTCTCAGGGATGACGTTGTCACTCACTGCCTGAAAGGAAAGTGTAGCCAGATGGGGGTCAGCCTCTTCTCCCAGGCAACCAGCAACAGGACAAGAGGACACAGTGTTAAGCTGTGACACGGGAGGTTTAGGTTGGACATCAGGAAGAATTTCTTCACAGAAAGGATGATTGTACACTGGAATGGGTTGCTCAGGGGAGATGATGGAGTCACCAGCCCTGGAGGTGTTTTAAGGAAAGACAGGACGTGGCACTTGGTGCCATGGTGTAGTTCACATGGTGGTGTTCAGTTGTAGGTTGAACTCGATTTTTTTTTTTAAGTCAGTAAACAATAGTTTGTAGAACAAGATCATGGCTTGTTCTATGATGTAAGCATCTTTGCATAAATTAACACAAAGCAGTAAAATACACTTATTTTGCCTTGTGTAACCAGTTTCTGGAAGTACTGTTTATAGTGGTTTTTATCCTGCCATCCAAAGGGCGCTGACGGCAAGGCAGCAGAATGAAGTTGGAGTGGTGTAGTCGATTTGCCCTTTGCTCCAAGACAACCAGCCAGACCTTTCTGCTTGGAGGAGTGTTCATTGCCTTGGGCTCAAGTCGAATCCTCCTGATGAAGTATTCTGCCAATGAAGGTACTGTTGGGCAATACCTATGATGTACCTTGAATAAGAAAGCATTGATGTTTGGGCTAAAACAGATACCCAAAAACCTTCTTCAGTAACCAAAAATACTTTTCCACCTGCAGAGTTCTTTGCATAAACATCCTATTGTATTTATAGGGACATGTGTTTCTGCACTGGAAAATTTATGTGTAGCCAGTGGTCCACCATAAAGGTACAACTTGGGTTGCAAAGTGTATGATCTACCCTTAAAAGATGAGGCAGGTGATTTATTTTATAGCTAACTCTTCGAAGACTGGATTGTTGTGTAAGCACTATTGATGGTACATGATTTGATTGAAATGTTTTTCTTGCAACAGGCTTAGGAGGGAAGTGGTATCCTAGTGGGCGTGCTAAAACTGGCTGCTATTGCCAGTCCTAAAAGAAGGTTATGTCATCCTGGAAGCCATTTTTCTGTGAGGGTTAAAAAATACCATATTGCTCTTTAGGGAAAACATTCCCATTTTAATTTTTTTTTTATAACAGTTATGTTCTTAAGTTCTTCCAAAAAAGTTCTGCTGTAAACTCAGACCAAATGAGGGAAGAGTTCAGCTCAGAAAAGAGGCCGTTCTGGAAGTTGTATATCATAAACATTGAAACATTTGTAACAGAAGTTCTGACAAAGCCTTTTGTGACTAAAACTGTGATTAGAGTGGTTAAAATAGATTCTTGTTCTAATTATGAATACAGGAGACAGGAATTGATTGTATACTCTCTAATTTGCTGAATCCCACAGATAACAAGTATGATTACCTTCCTACGACAGTGAACATGTGTTCTGAAGTAGTAAAACTGGTCCTCTGTGTGGTGTTGGCACTTTGGAATAGGAAAAAAGGTGAGTACCTATGTTTAAAATAAGTAAAATGTGTTGGTTTTCTAAGATTTGCTGTCCTACAAATACTTTTTTTTTAATGGTAGATGACACTTTTCACTCGCCACAGGTTTTGCATTTTTGGTTTTTCTTTCTTTTCTGTCCTTATGTAAAAACTGTGAGAGATTAACTTCATAGCATTTCAAAATGGTAGAGAACAAATATTTAAATTGGAAGAGGGTGGCAGGCACTGGAGGTTCATGTTAAATTGAACTGTTGGCTTTGTCTACTTCTCCAGGAAACAGTCATGGTTCTTGAAAGCTAATAAAATTTTCACCTCCACCATTTAGTACAGACTTACCTAAGAGAGTAAATGTATTCTATCAGTGTTTGCCATGATTACCTACTGCTGATTGCATGTTTTCTGGTTTTCTTTCTTTCTTTCTTTTTTNTGCTTCAGGAGAGGATTAGATAACATTGGGTAGTTTTAAATCTGTGCTAATAAAGTACTTTTGGCACCAGCTCTGGAGTAGTCTAAAGTTTATCACAGTCTTCCTCCTAAAGTTTGTGTCCTGAATACGTAGGTAAATGTCATTCTTTGTGCTTTGTCCTTTCTTTCTTCCTTCTTCCTATATGTTACCTTTTTACCCAGATCATGTGCTGTGGTCTACAGTTACTGAGTTCTGGTTTATTTTGTACTTCTGACTTTATTGGCTGACCTTTGGGTGCTCTATGAAGGAATCCACTGTCTGTGTCGTCGTTCCTGTTGTAGATTTGATCAATAATCAACAGAAGGTCACACCCAGTAAGGATGTTGCTATTGCGTAGGGACTCTGGGGTGCTTTTTGGCCCTCAAAGAATGGTTGACAACTGGATTTTTGCTCCCAGCGGACAAATGCTCTGATGGATGTAACAGGTTCTGTGACGTTTTCTCTGCTGGAGCAAGGAGGTGAACACCACAGACACAGGACTGCTGCTCCAGCTGTGTGTTCTGCCCTGGAACACAGGTTTCTGTGTTGCCAGAGAACTGTGGAACCCGAGTGTTTTCAGTCTAATGGTGTTCCTGAAAGGAGAACAGTGGTACCTATTCTGTTACATTCTTCAACGGTAAGAATGATGTCTTTCTTACTGATTTGTTTTCCTTTCAGAAAAGGGTTGTATGGATCATCTCTCCGAATGTTTTTCCTGGAAGAATGTATGTAATTCCATGAAATGGTCCATTCCTGCCTTTCTTTACTTTCTGGATAATTTGATTGTCTTCTATGTACTGTCCTACCTCCAGCCAGTAAGTACACTTATACTGAGTAACATGACTTCCAATGTCTTAGTAGTAATACTGCTCTTAGGCTATCTATCATGGTAACATTGGCAAGGCAAGATTGTAACTGAGGCTATCTGCTGTTTTAACACTGGCCCGTGAAAGAATAATCTGTACCTGACTACCCAGACCTTCCCATTCTCTTGCCCACTGGTCAGTGTTGTACACCTTTCAGCAGAGAAGAGTCTTTGTTTTCTCCATCCAAAGTGACTTAGAAATAGGGTGAAGTGCTTAAGAAGTGGGTGAGGTTTTGGTATTTTTCCTCCTTTGCCTTCTTCAACTCTGTATTTCTCTTTCAATCCATTTGTTTCTCTCACTATTATTTGAGCTGCACTTTTCTATGTGGCTTTTACCACTCCATGCATGTGACATAAAGTGAGCAAATGTAACCTCACAAAGGGAATAAGTGTAAGAGAGAGGGCAGGAAGAAAACCGACTTAATTTTTGCATTTGTTTGTTAGCTGTGCTTAGGTACCAAATTTAGTTGGTACTTTCTTCTAGCTACCCTCATACTTTTGGATGAATCTGTGTATGCTCAGGAAATTGTACAGGTTTTGTGCTTGCTTTTATTTTTGTATTCTGATACTTTTTGGTTCAGAATCTACGTTTGCAGTAAGATGGAAACAGATGGTTTGTGCTTGCTATAAAGTACTGTGGCTGCCCCTCTTGAACATTAAAAATAAATGGTTTTCTGCCTTCTCTATCAGAATTTCTCTTTAAAATATTGTTCTCTTAGATGTACGTTTCTGTCAGAGACAGACCAGTCCAGAGTGTAGAACAGGACTCAGCTGAAAAAACCTAATGAAATCAAGAGTCAGATATCTTAAAATAACATGCACAGCTGCTTGGTTCTGTGGTTTGTAGTATGGGGGTTTTTTTGTTGGTGGATGTTTTTTTCTTTGTTGGTGCGGGTGATTTTTGGTTCGTTGGGGTTGGGTTTGGTTTTTTTGTTTTGTATGTTTGTTTGTTTGTGGGTTGTTTTGGTTTTTAGTTTTAGGAAGGAAATTCAGCTATAATATTTGTAAAAGCAAAGCCTGATGCATAGGAGGTTACATAATGCTATTTCTCTCTTAAGCAATTTCATTTGGTTCAGTTAAGGTAATCCTTTGTGATATGCACAGTTTATGTTTTACACAGACATTACATTGTCTCTCTCCTCAGAACATGTGCTCTAAGATTCCTCTTTTTAGAACTTTTAGCATCTTTTAATTGGAGGACTCCTATGATGGTTAGCTGAAACTGTAACATTATTGTGATAAAGAAGTATTAAAAGAGATAACGGAATACCTCTAAGATAGAATATCTTGGTACTGTACAAGATGATGAATGAGAAAAGGGGAAAATGCTTAAAAGGAAGATGGCCATACCTGACTGAACTTGGTTATGTGACTTTAAATGCAAAGTAGTTTTGGGACTAAGTACTACTTGGGTGAGCAGTTGCTGGAAGTGTAGAGTAGCTTTGATGAGATTTTTTTTGATTAAAACTTTAGCTGTAACTGTGGTGTGATACTTAGTGGCTAAATTTCCTAGGGACTTACCTTTTGAGACTTTGCTTTTCACGTGCAGATTAGTGGCATGGGGAACTTTGATATTCATATGCCTTTTCAACTCGGACAGAGGTCTCTTGAGGTTTCAGAGAAAAAAGCAACTCAAATTTAATTCTTTTAACTATCCTTTTAAAGATTTTGATCATATTATGTTACCAGAGATGTTGGATGGACTGTAAAGCAAAACCAGAGTGTGCATGGAACACTTCTACGTTTTGCATAAAGATTTTTTTTTTCCCCAGAGTGATTTCTGCCAGATTTCCTTGTATATTCAGTATTTTTCTCCTTCTGCAGTGTTCACCTAACATGAATATTTACTGAGTTTTAATTTTGCAAAGTGGAAAATTAAGATGCATTTTCATAGGCAGATGCCTCATTGTCAGTAAGTCTTCAGCTTACTTGAGACCCTCTGTTGTGCTGTTTCATTAGAATTATTGTTCAGCAGACACTATGTTGGCATAGAGTGGGATGAGGATAGTGGGAAAAGAGCCTGTGCTTTTCCTCTGGTGAATGAAAAAGACTCTGTTCTAGCAGAATTGGGAATGTGGAAATGATGAGAAAATTCAAGATGAAGTCTGTGTTTTGTACTCCTGAATCCATATATGCTTTTGTTGTAAAATTGTCTTAAAAAGGTGAGTTCTCCCTGAAGCTCAATTGGACTGAAAACTTCAGATGCTTGGATCTTTTGTACACATACTGACTACACAGGGCAGTTTGCAAAACACCCCCACCCTCAAAAAGAGGATTTCTTTTGTCTACTTGTGCTGGTGGATTCTGATCTTTACTGGAGTGCCTAAAAGAGCCTCTTCTTGGTCCAGTGTCCCTGTATAGAGTGTCTAATACAGAGACAAAACAGACAATCCTTGCCACATGGAGTTTGCAGCTTGGGATCATGGCTGTGGAGTAGAGTACTGATGTTATTATGTAGTTATTCCCAAATTAAACAGGAGTTTTAGAGTAGTCTTCAGTTGTACTTTGAAATAGATTTTTTTTTTAATTACAGTTGCGGTCTTGAAAAATCAAGCCAGGCACCTCCTTATCTTTGATAAACTCTACAGCAAATGCACTTGACATACAAGAAGTTTGTTTTCTGCAAGTGCCTTGTCCAAGTGTGGGATTTCATGAACACTGCAAATGGCACTGCAGCCAGGAGCAGCCTCACCTTCCTTTGTTCTTTGCTTATTCTCATTTTGGAGCAACTTCCTCCTTTGTCCCAATGCAGCTGTTTTTGCAGCTGACTGGTCAGCCCAGCTGGGGAACTGATCTGACAGAAAACTAAACTGTTCTCTGTTAAGTATGTTTTCTGTTGCATTGGTTTCCTAACATCTTCGTTTCAGTACAGCTTTCCCCACTGCGGTGGAGCTTGGGCTCTGTGGTTTCCTTGAGATTTTGAAATGGGACTTGAATATCATTTTATGGGTGTGTTATTGTACCACTTGGGTGAGGAAGAAAATTCAGTACCAATGCTTTTCACTCTGGCACCTTGCAGGAAGGTGAACCCTTGAAGTCTGTAGGGTTTTGGTGTCCACAGTGTGTCTGGAATATAACTTTGTTCCTCTCCTTCTCTTTCAAGGCAATGGCTGTACTCTTCTCAAATTTTGTCATTATAACAACAGCTCTTCTCTTCAGGATAGTGCTAAAGTAAGTAGTATTTGCTAACGTAAATGAAGTTTAATCTTCCTAGCTTTGATGAAGTTAAGCTACGTTTTCTCTCTTTGTCTGATGGGAACAGTAATTCTCTTTCCTTGCGGCTATACCAGCTTGGAGAGATGGTTTTGTTTTCTACATCTGAAGGTGTAGGAAATAATAGGTTATTAGGACTCCTTTCATATGTCGTACATATTTGGTGAACTCTAGCAGAAAACAGTTGAAATCATGATCATATAGCTATTGGATGGTAAGAAGAAAGCTTTCATTCATACATTAAATCTCTTATTTCAGGTTTGCCGGTACTTCTTACTAGTCTGTTGCAATTCTTAACTGAGTGTAGATGTGGTCTAGTAAGAGGGCATGAGATGCATAAGAGTGGAAGATAGAGGTGTGTTTGGTGCCAGTCCTAATGTGTTTCTGGTCGACTCTATAGTATGTTTTGAAAAGTAATTATGTGTCTCTTCATTATTCATGTGACAAAAGCCAGACCATGTGTTCCACTTTGCCAAATTTGTGCTCTTTATAGTATGATTTAGATTCAAAAACGACTGTCAGGGAAATGGGTATTAACTTTACACTCTAAAAGTTGCTTGTGTTGAATATGGCACAAATAAGCCTTTTCTATAGGTGTTAATATACTAAAACAGTATCTGATAGTCTGACTCAAAATGCTTTTTCTCATTTTAGTTTTGTGTCTCTTGTGATGTCACAGTTCACTTAATCTTCCAAATTTTTGATTTTCATCAAGATAAGCAGGTTTTGTTTGAGCAGAAGAAACAGTATAAATAATTTTAATAGTCATATGAATTACATTTGTAGACTTATAAGAGTTACCATCATAAAATACTAGAAAAGGGCTCCAAATCATGGAGGGAAAGAGCAGTATAGTGAACCTTTTCCAAAGAAAGGTGGTAATTATTTGGATGTCTGATTTCTTACTTTATTCATCAGACCTTTGTTCCCATGGAGACAAGAGCTGCTTTTAAGTTTTTAGGCAATCAGTGTCTAGAAATAACGTAATCTCGAAAGACCTTCCTTTTCCTTATTTCTTCAGAATACTTCATTTTGTGCTTTTTTGATTGCCAGGCTCAGGCCCCTTTGCCATAGAAAAGCGTGTTGCATTTTGGCATTTTACTGTTTTCTGAAAAGACTTTTCTTTACACCTGTCTGTCTCCTTATCTGTGGCACAATGTCTTTTATGTTTTGTAGAAGATCTGGATGTTCTGTCATTTAATTTATGCCACTGTGTTTCTAAATTTAGTGGCTTTTTTGTATACTAGGCGAAGACTCTCTTGGGTACAATGGGCGTCTCTGGTGATTTTATTCCTGTCCATCGTTGCCCTGACTCGAGGAACTGGAGGTCATCAGCACAGCTTGGCTGCACATGGACTTCATCACAATATGTTTTTTAGGCCATCTAACCACTGCCTTCTCTCTACTGGACCTGAGGAAGCATGCGTGGAAAAGGGCAACTGCGCACCACCAAGTTTCCTTCACAGCTTCCAGTGGAATGTGACCAGCACCATGGCAGGAGCATTGAAGCCTCTCCGCCTCAGCCTGGGCCATCTTCTTATTCTAGTGCAGTGTTTTGTGTCTGCCCTGGCTAACATCTACAATGAAAAGATGCTGAAAGATGTGGATCAGCTTGGAGAAAGCATCTTCACGCAGAACAGCAAACTCTATGCCTTTGGGGTGCTGTTCAATGGGCTCATGCTGGCACTGCAGGCTAAGGACCGGAGGCAGATAGGGAACTGTGGCTTCTTTTATGGGCACAACATCTTCTCCGTGGCTCTTATATTTGTCACAGCTTTCTTGGGGCTGTCTGTAGCCTTCATCTTGAAGTTCCGAGACAACATGTTCCATGTTATGACTGCTCAGATCAACACTGTCATCATCACCACTGTGTCTTTCATCATCTTTGACTTCAGGCCTTCTCTAGAGTTCTTTTTGGAAGCTCCTGTAGTGCTTCTCTCCATATTCATTTATAATGCCAATAAAGCAAGAGGCCTGGAATATGCCACTCTGCGGGAAAGGGGAAAACTCATCAAAGGAGATGGATGGGAGAGGTCAAGTGGGGTAAGGCTTTCCAGTACTTGTCTCCTATGGTTTCTCTTTTGTTTCACTGTTCTTTATGCTATGAAATGTTTGGAAGAATCAACTTGTGTGTGACTGGACTCATCCCTCAACACCAAATCTCTGCAATATTTCTTAAAATCTTGGGTGTTGCTTTCCATATGCCACTTTTTGAAGTCATGAAGCTTAGGTAAGCATTGCTTTCCTACTGTGACTGTAGACAGTCCTATAAGCAACTTCAGCTTTGTACAAATCTTTTCTTGAAAGCTTTATAACCAAGAGAGTGTACTTGCCCAGGGCATTCGGAAGTTGGAATTGATGCCTGGGAAATAATTGTAAGTCTCTGTAGCTTAGGCCACATAATGAGGAAGTTAACACACTTGATGTTAAGGTTCTTTCTACCATAACAATCAAAGATAGCTGAAGACAAAAAGGTAATATTTAAATACAGAGTTTTAACATGGTTTGGAGTTTTTTTCTTGCTATATATTTCCTCCAAGCTGGCTAGTGTTTTTTGTTCTGATTTGAATAGTGATCTAGTTACCTAGAACGTGCCGGGGACGGCTTGCTCTTAGAGCTGTGGTTCAGCGGAGCGGAGCAGTCGGCTGATGGGAAGGGTTAATGTTTATGTGCGGCAGCCTGCGGGAATGGACGGGCCGTGGATGCACATTGTAACCAGCAGAGAGCGCTGTCCCCGCTGCGTTCCATCAAACATTAAACTTGGAAGAGATGTTTCTCAGAAATTCCGCATGGTGCCTTTCTAGCTTGTTTAATGAGAAATAGATAACACAAATTCATATATTTTTGGTATGCCAGGTGTCATCTATTTTAGCACTTACAACTAAGCAGCTGTTGTAGAAACAAATAGCACTATGTGAGCATGCAAAGCCAGCTATATCTTGGGCTGCATCAAAAGCAGCATGGCCAACAGGTCAAGGTAGGTGATTCTGCCCCTCTGCTCTTGTGAGACCCCACCTGTAGTACTGTGTCCAGCTCTGGGGACTTAGATCTGCTGGAGTGAGTCCAGGGGAAGATGATCAGAGGGCTGGAGCACCTCTCCCATGAAGACAGGCTGAGACAATTTGGAGTGTTCATCCTGGAGAGGAAGAGGCTCCAGGGAGACCTTCTAGCAGCCTTCCAGTACCTTCCAACCCAAACCATTTTATGATTGTATGGAAGAACAGGCTACAAGCTGTCCTAGGCAGTGAGTCACTAAAAAGTGTTAAAGATGCAGGGAATGTTTTTTATGTGTATGTATTTTCTAAACCTTATAACGCACTAGTAAGACATTTAAATTGCAGGGTCTTGATTTTGCTTTAAGTGATGCCTTCAGAATAAACTTTACTTTTGGGTTATTGGGAGTTTTTTTCGTGGTGTTAATAACAAGATGACTTTTCCTCACGTTGTCCTCTTTTGCTTCTGGTTCCTGTAGGATGGAGAAGAATTTGAGAGGTTGAACAAACCAAGCAGTGACATCGATACAGATGAAGATTCCCTCTAGCATGAGGCTGGCTCAGAGGAGTGCTATTACTCATAGTGAGAGAGAGTTAATCTTTTATTAACATAGGAAGGGGTCGTTTTTCCCCACTGACAGACTATTTGGAGCTGTTTTGGGGCTGGATGTCAAATATGGATGAGGACAATATTCAAGCTGTATATATGGAGAGTTGTATTCCTTTGTGCCTGTCTCCCAGTGTCTGGGGAAATGGAAATCTGGAATGCCTTTGTAGCAGCTGGTGAATTTTACGTGCAACTTACGTGGCCTAACTTTAAAAGATCTTGAATAAAACAAAAGTTTATTAAGCAGTATGAATGCATCATCTTTTTGTGTGTGTGTTTAGAAAGGCTTTGTGTAGAGGCTTAGTTTGCACTGAGCCCACTCTTGAAAACAAATATTATGCAACTACAGTAATGCCCTTCAGCATCTGGAGCACTGAGCAAGAGAGTGCAGGTGGCAATATCATCTAGTGTTGCTCTACCCTGGCAGACTGATAAGGTCTTGCATTCATTTTGTAGAGAGAGAAGTCCTTCTGCGGAGTGCCAGGCGTAGTGGCACTCTGTTGAGGCATCTCTGGATTGTATTTTGACTGAGATGAAAAAATAAGTTCCAAATTATTCAGAGAATTTTGAGACAGGCAAGGGAACAGGGAATGCTGATAAGGGATTCCTGGTATGTTCCTAAAGCCTCTTCTCTCAGAGCAGTGGAGAAGATGTTGGTTTATAATTTCCTCCCTTCAAAAATGTGTCTTTCGTAGTTGAAAGATACTGTCGGAAGAATTCTTAAGAAGATAAGCAATGAGTTCAGTGTCAGAGCCTCATACCAGAGAGTGTAGTAAGCAGTAAGTGATGCATTTCTCTGGACTGAAGACAGTCCTGCCTTTGTTCCCCTCTGCCATCCTGTCCAAGCTCTGTGTATAAAGCTTGTGTGTACTGTATTGATGGCTTATTGCTATATTAACATACCTTCTGTCATTGATCCATCAAGAGGGGCAGCCTGTTTTCATATGTGGCCCATGACTGTCAAGTTATAAACTATGAATCTAAAATTTCTATTCTTTTTTTTCTGTATTTTTTCTAGTACATATTAACTGTACAAAATTAATTTAATATTGCTGTTGAAATTTTTTTTGCATCTAATTTCATTGTGCCTGTATAGCAGGCCATTTCAACATAGTTGTTTGCATCTGTAGAGAATCAATATAAGGCATATTTCAGTATAAACTTCAGAAACTCAGTTAGTTTATGAGGTTTTATTTTGGGAAATAAAACTTTAAAGAAATGCTCAAACTGTCAAAGACTTAGTAGCAAGAAGACTTTTTTTTCATTGCATACAGCTTTGCAATATATACCTGCCAGAGTTTGTTGCCTTTTTCAGTCACAGCTACCAACTTTAGCAGGTGTTTCAAGAGTGAAAGTACTGTTAGCTTTAGATTGCTTTGCATTTATGTGAACAGTAACTTTTTACATGAAGTTCCGAAGAGCTTTGCCTTGCATCGAGTGAGAACATAGAAATCAGCCATGATCGTACTTCTAAAGACAGAGCATCAAACCAAAGATAAATGTCTTAAAAACCTTGTTTGACCTTTGTGTCTGAAATATCTCCATCTGAGATGTGGAAATGACTGATCTTAAGCTATTATAAAGTGCCTTTAGTTCTTACTTTCAACTCTTGTCCTGCTAAATGATCTTCCTTTCTGTAAATTTCACCAGTGCTATCATGCTTGACTTACTTGCCAAAGTCTTAGATTGCACAAAGGTATTGGTTATATAACAGTTGATCCAAGTTTTTACTCATGCTGGGGATTTGGTTCTGTCTAACATGTAGAAATCTTTCTGTTGTCTTCAGGTTGGAGATCTGAGAGATATTATGTTGGATGGCCAGGCAGGTTTCTATTATAATGAAGGAGAGCTGTATATCCCCTTGGCAGCATCAGGAATGTTAACTGATGTCTAAAATGGGTAAGGATTTGCATCCACTTAGAAGTAAAATAGGGTAAATAGTAACCCAAAGCATAACGTGCAGATCTTTGCAGCTGTACTATCTGTGGCTGTGGTAAAATTTAGTGTGTAGGTGAGATTTGTTAGAGGAAGTGACTGAGAACAATTGTCAGCTGGAGAGCAGCCCTGGTGAGCAAGGGGGAGCAATTCTATAGAGTTACATGTTTCAGATAGATCATGTGGATTAAGTATTTCCACTATATGGAAACCATTCCATGTTGAAAAGCTTAACTAGTATTCACCCAAAATTACAATAGGGAAATTTATGGGGGTGGTTTTGGAGAGCAGCATTAGTTTGGCACATAGTCTTTAATGAATACATTGGGCAGAGTGCTCATTCTAAGCTTTGATTTAGAGCCCAGATTCACAAATATTTGAACTTAATTGCTGCTGAGGGTGTTATGTTCCTCCCTCCAGGTTTGAGGAAATAGTTCACAAAACATCCCAGGAAGAGAGATGTGTTCGTGTTTCTCTTGCTTGTAACAAGTCAATTAAAGAAGTACTTATTTTGGTTAATTTCAGCTATTTTGTGAGCGTAGCAGCTTCAAAGACAGACTGTGGATGAAAACAGGCATCTTGGAGCTGAATCAAATGCCATAAATAAGTATAAGAAAAAAGCTGTTCTTTATCATGTAGAATCTTTCCACTAAGGTATGTTGAAATAGGACCTTAATCTCAGTAAGTCTGTCCTTGGAGCGATGCTGCAGGGACAGATCCAGTGATCTGGATTTGATTTGTTTTGGCAAATGAAGTCTTCATTTGGAGAAATGTAACTCCTGAATGCTTATAGCCTGCAAGATAACTACATGTTGTCGTTGAAAGAATATTTTGGCTTGGTGTTCCTTCTGGCTTTGCTTTTAGTTTTCCATAGGGAAAAATAGGTTGCAAAATTAGGATTTTAAATCATTGCTAAAAGTTTCTGGTGATTTCGAGTCATTTTGTAATGAAGGCAGAAGTAGGCACCAGAATGTAGAATTATACAGAGTCTTGTATAAATTCTGTGAATATTTGGATGTGTAGTTTTGGTTAAGAGCCCATCCCCACCTCCCTTGATAAGTGGACAACTTGTTTGGAGTTGTCTTTTTAATGCAACTCCCACTGAATGCCTAGGCTGGGTTTGGTACTTGCACAATTTAACTTTGAATTTCAGACAGGGGTATAAAAAAAAGGCCATTTGGATCAGGTGCTGCACTCTTTTTTTTTGTAGGTTTACCCTCTCAGCACAGGACATTGAATTTATGTGATTTGTAGTGTGAGTTTAGAGTGCTTTCATTTAAAGACTTTACATGAAAACAAGATTATAGGAAAGTTTAAATGAACACCTGAAAGAAAATGCCCCAAGGGCATTTTTCTTTCTGTCTACAGGAGGTGCTTGTTGGATGTCTGGTGTATTTTCCTCTGCTTTTGCTTTAGGCAAGGAAAGTTAGGCAGCTGACCTTGATACAGTGATGCAATAAGCTCTTGTTTGCTAAAAGTGAGCTACAGGACACTCCATTTTCTTCTAGAAACCCTTCCATCCTGTGATTCTTTTTGGTTTTTTGAGTTTCTCTGTCCACTGCTTTCAGCTATGGGAGTGCTGTAGTCACTGAGAGCTCAGAAGCTCTGCAGGCAGTAGTCCTCTCAAAATCATTGTCAAATGCCTTCCCCCAGTTAGCTCCAGTCACCTAAGAAAGGTAAGTCAGGAGCTGTACCCTGCACTGACTAGACCTCGTGATAGGGAGGGCAGCCTGCTCCAGAGGGTGACCAGGTTTGTAAAGCCAAGGCCTTGTGACCATCTGTCTGCCTTTCTGACAGTCAGAAGGGCGAGTAGTGCCTGACCTTTTGTGACTTAAGTTTCTAAGGAAAGCATCTGGTTTTGAGTGAACTTGTTGCTTTAGCCAGTTTTGTTTTCATCTGGGAAAAAAAAAATCAGGAAAATGCTAAAAGTCAAAAGGCAGAGCATGCTCTGGCCAGCTTAGAGCTGTAGCTTCTCCCTGTTCCTGTGCTACTGCTGTGATGGTGATACCCAGTACGAGTGCCTTGTTGTGTGCATCTATATGTGATGTGCATGCGCATCATGGATTATAAAAAGAAATGTGACTGGTCAGGCACACCTTCAACATCAGAATGATGTGACCAATGTGCCATTATAAAGGCTGACATGGTATCTTCACTTAAAGATATTCCATAATCTTTGTGCTGCATCTTCAATGTTTAGCAATCTTACCCCAACGGTGTTGAAACCATGGCTATGCATGCAGTTCTTGCCACTGGTTTCAGTAGGGTAGGGTGGTGTTACAGCTCCAATGCCCAAAGACATCAATGAGAAGGGAAAACAAAAACATTTCTGAAAGCATGGCAGAACTAGAGATGGTTTAGCAGATTAAATTAATCTCAAATACTCTTATAAACATTTAATCCAGATCACTTTTATAGATGAGGGTATGAGAAGAAGAGGTAAAAGAAAATTTGAAATTTAGAGTAATAGTTTAATTAAAAGCATTATTATAGAGAGCTAGTTACAACTCATTGAAAATATATGTGAATGAGATTTATTTTTCTGATGAAAATAATGCTTTTCAGATTTCTGTATTTCTGATAGTGCTAACCCTGGTTGATGTTCCACTTAGCTGTCATTAACTTGGATTTAACAGTGAAGTGGGCAGGACCTAAGAGAACAGGGACCCCAATTAAAAGAATAAATAGCCATGCAGTAAGCTTTGTAGTTAAGAACTTTACATTGTATTGTACTGGAACAAGTTCTGCCATAGCCATAAATCTTATTTTCATTCATAAAGTCAGCTAATTACAATGTTAATGCACTTTAGAAGGGATGCTGTCCTTTTAAACAAGGTGTTTCAAAAAGATTTTATTACTGTTGTTGTTATTATTAAAGAGCATGCCCCATGCTTCTTTTTTAAATTTTCCTTCTCTGGGAGAGACCCAAAGTGTTGTTCTTTGGTTCTCTTCATAAGTATAATGAAACCTCACTTTCCAATAAATATACTTATTTTTTTCTCCTTAGAAAAAGTACTAAAAAGCACATTGTTGGACAGTTTGTTTCCTGCCCTCCTGTAGTGCCCAGGGAATTGGGGCTATGGGGTTTTTTTGTTTGGTTTTAATACAAACAGCACCTGCTGATGGCCTTTGTTTATAAAGGTTTAAAAATATAAAGGAGTCTTTATTGTTTAAAGCTTCAATACTACTGGTTTGAATTGCTTCACTGTAAAGGCTTCTGCATTTTTTGAGAAGACAAATGACCAAAGTCCCGTGATTCAACAGTAGAAGAACGAGGCATGGACATTTAGGTGGCTTGGGAAGATTTTCTGCAACTGGCCACCTATTGCTTGGATAGCTATTGGAAGACAGACATGGGGGCGGTCAGAGGCTAAGTCACGCTCTTCAGTATGGATATCCGTGGTGGTAACTTCCGTGGTGACGGTAGTCATCTTGGTAACCTTCCTGGTAGCCCTGGTGGTAGCTGTGGTAGCCATACCCGCCATACTCATCATCAGGGCACTGCATGCCCAGTGACTGCTGGATTGTCATTTCCTGGCGCCGGAGCTGCATGGAATCAATCAGGTCATACACAATCGCCATAGACCACATTGGAGAAGGATACCAGGATTTGACGTTGCCATCTTTCCCCACTAGAAGCATGGAGAAATATTCTGGGCTGATTTGGAAATAATTTCGAATGTCTTTCACCAAATTAGCTGGGATGTCTTCTCGGTCTACAGTTGAGCTTCCTAGAAAGTAATCACACGAAATCAGCATTGATATATTAATTAAGTGGTGATGAGATTTGTAGGTAAAAAAGTTAGCAACATGAGATAGGATACAGCCCAAGAGTTGGCAATATAAGATTCTTCTAATTTGCAAGTTCAGATCCATTTCCTGGATCTGAAATGAAATTGCCCTACTGTGAACCAAGGATGTATTTTTAACAGCTTTTTCAGGTTTAGTAAACTTGTCCTTATTCTTTAGGCTGCAGCTACTGTAGTGTGGTACATCTTTTTGTCACCCAAAATCTGTGAATTTCTTTGACTTCTTTGCAGCTTGGGTCACAAGTTTATGTATTACATAAGGCATATGTGAACAACAGTAACAGTGAAAGAAATCACAGGAATTGAAGTGCAATAGAAGAATTGCTGGATATAGAGCCTATAAAGCCTCACTCTTCAACTCTCATGATATATGAGGTATGGGATGTGGTAGATGTCATTTCCTCTTCAAAGTACATGTTCTAGGGTAAGTCTGGTGAACTCCAGGCTTTTAAGTGTGAAGTCTGTGCTGGATAAATGAGTAGAAACTGTAAGACAAATAAGATCAGTGGGTACATACATACATAGTTGGCTTGGCAACAGGACTCTTACATGGTGGCACCCTGCCTTGCATACTTGAGGTTCTCTGAAAGAGGTCAGCAAGCAGATGGTTAAGGGTGGCCTGGCTGATACAGGCTATATGAATTTCCTGAAGGCTTCAAAAGGTCCTTTGATAGTTTGGTTGAAGCAGAAGCAAAGTGGGAGTGAATGGTCACCTGGAGTGGAGGGAGGTCATCAGTAAAGTTCCATGGTTGTGCTGGGACTGGTGAAGTTCCATGTATTTGTAAATGATGCTCACAAGGTAAGAGCATGGAGGTTAGGCAGTATACTGAGGGTGTGAAGATATTTGTTGTAACAGGGGAGGATGATTGTGAGGCATTGCAGAAGATCCTTTCAGACTGCGTGACTGGTTAATAAAATTATAGAAGGAATTCTACTCAGATCAAAGTGATGCACTTGGTGAAAATTTTTCTGACTTCACATAAGAAATGGTGAAGATAGACTATTACCACTTGCCAGGGAGTTCTTAAGGCTATGAAAGAGACTTTCATGGAAGGGTAGTTCAGTGCTCACTAATGGCCAAAAGCAAAACCAAATGTTATAAACCATGAGGAAAATAGTAACAGAACAGTATTATTATTCTACTATGGAAACTTATTATTTGTGTGCATCTTGCACACTGCATGAAATTCTGTTTCTCTCACCTCAAAAGACTATGGTAGAACTGGGGAGAAAAGTCAGGAAGTCAACAAAGTTGTTCACAGGTTTGGAATAAACTCTGTATGATTCTGTGTCCAACTAAGTAAAGACTGCAGTCTTTCAAATAAATGGGTTGGGGACGATCTGCGGAATTGTCTATGTTACTGCAGGGATGGATAGGGATTAAATGTTCACCTTTTTCCCCACACAAGAAATAAGGGGAATCAAACAAAGGTATAGGAACCATGTTCAGAACAAATTAAAAGTATCTCTGTAGAAGTTCCCACAGGAGAACATGTGCTAGGAGTCAACATTAATTCAAGTGGAGATTAGACAAAGATCTGTTGATCTTAACAAGTTGGAACTATAAACAAAGTCATGAAGCCTCCAGTGAAAAATCAGTGGAGGCTGCAAGAGTGTTGATGGAAGAAGTCTGACATCAGCTTCCTCTGTTTATTGTTGCTCATACATGGACTTAATATTCCTGTGCTGTAGAAGGACTAGAATGCTTTCATGCACAGAGCAGTTGGAGCACAGATGGCATAAATAAGCTTCTTTCTGTCTTTGTTCCTCCACTGATGGAGGCAGTTGTTTGGATTAGGTAGTAGAGGAACCCACAGCATTTGAAAAGTCCCCACTCTCTTAAGGATATCTACCCGGACTAGCCTGCTGGGATGCAAATGGAGTACTAAAGAGAGCTTGTAAGCAAGATAGAGAAAGACATTTTACCAGGGCCCAGAGACAGAACAAGGGTTATTAATTTTACACAGAAAGAGGGTCGATTTAGATTAAAGAAGAGGCATTTTTAGGGTACAGGTGGTTTGACACAGGAGCAGGTTGCCCAGATGGATGCCCTGTCTCTGTAAGTGTTCAAGGATAGGTTAGATAGAGCTTTAAGCAACCCAGTGAAGTGAAAAGATGTCCCAGTCCATGACAGGGGATTGGAACTAAATCATCTTTAAGAAGTCCTATTCACTCCAAGCCATTCTATGAATATAAATGAGGGATCCATAAAGAGAATCTGCCGAGTGCGTTTTCTATTAGCCCTGCAATTTCTTGAGCGGGTAAAAGGCACAGACATCCCTGTCTTTGACATCAAGGCTGGCAGAGGAATGTAGTGGGGACTGTAAGCTTAGGTGGGAAATCAAAATGTGAGATGACTTTCAGATATTTGTGCTTTCCTGTCCTGAGGAACCTATATAATGTTTAGCACAGAAACACCAAGAAAGCTTTTTTGTTTGCTTTTGTGTCATCTTATTTCTTAAAAGAAACAAAACAAAAGAGAAAAACAGTCACTCTCATCCCTCTAAAGAAATTACAGCAAAGAAGCACTCAGCTCTGTATAATGCCCTTCATGGGTAGTACTGAAGAAACTGGAAACAGTCACTTACCATTAATTGGATACAACTCTAAGACACCTCCAATATCTTCTCCAACTCCTAGCAATTTGAGGATAGTTATGTGGCGCAGACCTGTGGAGGAAATGAAGACGGTTTTGGGTCAGACCAGACCTTTCTGCTTATCCTTGGGCAGATTTCAGTTTAATAGACCAGGTCTGTGCTTGCTAAATTAAGGCCCAGTCTCAGCCAGCCCTCCAGGAGAAAGAGTTACTGATTTCTATGGAATCCCTGCCGTCACCTCACCCGTCCCAAATGTAAGGATAAGCTGATGCATTGAGTAAATGTGGTATCAGTTGCATAAAGCTGTTCCAAGGACAGCAGTATGGTGGAGTGGTTTTGTAGCGTAGGGATACAACCATCAGATATGCCAGTAAATTGCAGAGGCCATTCTCTAAATCCAGAATGTTCCTGCACTGATTTCTTCACTAGTAAAGCTTTTACTTATCATACACACAGCAACAAATTATTTAGAGGCAATATAACCTATGCCGGTTAAACTCTGAATGACTGCAGGGAATAGCTTATGACAGATACTCACTTCTTACATTTGTTCTGCACAGAGGCTTGGACTGTTGCCTCTGCTTTGAAGAAAAACCTTAGGGACAGCAGAAACTGCTCGTATAACATGAGTCAGTACAATCTACAAAATCTTTGATGTAAAACTACTTTTACAACTTGGAGGTAAGATGCTTTGAAACAAACCACTTAGTTAAAACACCCGTTGATAAATGCTTTAGAAACTCACTGGATTGTATTCAAGCTGTCCCTACCAAAGGGTGGGGATACTCAACTGTTTTTGATTACATTTTATTCTTCAGAAAGCATTTTGCAGTGGTCCATGTCGCAGCTTACTTTGGTACTTTCCAAATGAGGTGATCCTGATGCTCTGAATGAAAGCCAGGTTATTACAAATAAACACACTGTGCAGATCTCCCTTCTGGTGTAATTGAAATGCATTGAAATAGCAGCTTTTGAAAGGGACCTGTTTCATTCTGTTGAAGGAGTCAAGTCTGGGCCCTGTATGGTGTGTGCATTGCTAGGAACTTAAGGAGTAAGACTCTTTGCACTTCATGACAAGAAGACAGAAGAGTGTGCTCTGGGTCTTGCCCTTAGTGGTCTCCTGGAGGAGCCCCTCTCTCTCCACTATGTTAGTTGGATCTTAAGTACCTAGTTATGGGTCTGGGAGGGCCTTTATTGGATTAAAGTGGCTTCCATTAATATTTTTACAGATTTTGGCAATGAAGCAGTAAGTAAAGGAAAAAAAGCCCTGATGTCTACCCATCTCCTTGATGCCTGACCCAGTTCTGAGTTGGGTCTTAAAAGATCTGGCCTTACCAAAGCATTTTCCGTGTGTTGTTCTTTTGTGCAGTACAAAAAAACCCCCCATAACAACTATTACTCTCCTGAAATACAAGCCTGATGATAAGCTTTGGAGTGCTAGCATTTTCTGCTACAGTAGTGTAATGCTTCACAAATGATTCCAGGGAACACTTTGTTTAGCTATCTTAGGTGTCAGTGTGCTGTACTACCTGCTTAGCACAATTTTCCATTTGGATCTGGAGAAAAGTTTTCAGTTGTCAGACTCCTCAGACTGTCCACGTTCAAACTTGAGCAAAGGAATCCATCACATCACCAGGAAGGATGTGGTTTGGGGGAACAAGAATATAATTCCTTTTGACTCACCAAAATTGCAGGCTTGTCCACTGAGAGCAGCAAGCTGCTGGGAATAAGCCCAATCTTCATCACTGGGAGCAGAGATGACCACCAGCCGCCTTCTCCATCGGAACCTAAAAAGAGAGTGTGGCCAGGCACGGTCATGACATGTGACTCAAGTCCTCTTAGCATTTCTGTTCTCTGTAGGCTGAGATATGTCATATCTCTCACAACTTCTAAGTAACAGCTGGATGGGAAATCTTCCCAGTTCTGTCCATCACTGGGAGAAGATAAAGCTTGTTTTGAATTTTACAGCTCCAAAACTTTCAAAGAAACACCTGCAGTGCTGCTGCTTCACTAAACAAACACTGCAAAGTTTACTATCTTTGCTCAAAGCCCTCTTCAGTAGTTACAGCAATGTTGAGAAGTGTATATTCAAGAGAAAAAGATTCCTGTGGAATTCCTCACTAGGCATTTAGC
>WEIT01040071.1:1744-21274 GCA_013389985.1 Dryoscopus gambensis | reverse complement strand
GTCCCGCGGGAGGCAGCGGCCGAGCAGCGCCGGCGGCCGCCGCGGGTGCCTCCTGCCGGCCCGTGGGGCACTTTTCGCAGGGAATTTCAGAGGGTGTTCCTTCCCCTCTCCCGGGGTGGGTAGTGGGAAAATGCAGCGGATTTGTGTTTCTTATTTTCGGTTCCGAAGCGTTTGTTATTTTGAAAACCTGAAGAACGGCCAGCAGCCAAGTCAGTGAGAATGTCGTCTCTCGATGAAATTTGGTGTCAGCCTGAAACAAAAAAAGTTGTTTGGTCGGTTTTTTGAGGGAACAGGGATTGGACAAAACCTCAGATCGATTCCACAGCCTTGGTTTGACCAACAGAGCAGCTCAAAAATTACCTGTCCATGCCCCTTTGCTTTGTGAGGCTGCACTTGTGTCTCTTATCCAATTAGCTGGATGCATTATAAGAATATTTTAACTCTGATAGAAACCAAGAGGTAGAAATACTGGTGCTTTACAGTGTCAATCTTCTTCCTGACTTCTCCTCCCTTGACTATGTATGGTTTTGAAGATCTTTTGTGCCATTTACTTTGGCAAAGGTCATTGATTTCTCTGCTGTACTGGCTCTGTGTCATCTGTGTTGAGAACTAGAAATACAAGAACTGTGAAAAACTTGGTCCCGGTTAAAATCTTTGTGGCAAATTATTTGTTTTCAAGACTGTAGTGACCAACAGGAAAATCTGTGAACACTTTAGCCGTGCAAAGCACTGCTCCCCTTCTCCCTCCCGTCCTTCTACCGATGGAGTCACGCTTACGGTATGGCAGGGATTCCTGCTATTTCTTACCTCCAGTTGCTGACCTATGCCACGGGCATGCTGACATTCTCTGAGGGGATTATTCCTCTGCTGGGGAGCTGTCTCTGTCCCTCTTAGCTCTCTCTCATACTATTCAGTGGCCTACAACCTCATTTTAGGAGTCACTTAACACTGCATATGCTTTTGGTGTGACGGAGTGAACCAATCTCTTGTTGGTATGGTCCCAGACTGGACCCAGTTTAGGCTGTACTCAGTAATAGCTGTTAACTTTTTCAGGTAGGCTAAGAGCATTCTGCTTCAATGAAAACTGCAGTTCTGTATTTCTGAGCAAGCAGAGAAATTCACAGTAACTTGCAGAGCTGTCAAGTCATGAAATACAGAGCCCTGGCAAAGAAGATTCTGAAGAGTTAGTTTATTTTTGGATGTGAAGACACAATTTACAATGAAATTATGCTGTCAGAAACACTCTTCTAGTTCCCACTAACTTAAGGAGTCAAGTATATGCAGTTGAACAGAGTTAGGTCTGTGAGAGTCTTTTCTCATCTCCTAAAGGCAACTTGCTGGTATCTGGAAGGCGGACCCTGATTCTATATCTCTTAGCTACCAGTCAGAATCTCTGGAAGATAAGACTATATGGATTTTTGGCAGAGCAGAGAGGACTAAATGCAATTATGTATATTAAAATATGGCACTGATGAAAGGTGCTATGGCATATCCAGGAATGGTTTTCAAAAGATGACGTGTATGATCATATTTCCAAGCCCAGAGGCTTGGAAAAGGTCAGTGAATATCCATAGGGAAGATGGAAAAGCAAGTTTAGGCGGAAGAACAAGGAATATATGTATGTTTGTGTAGTATAGGTGTTCTGGAAAACATTCTTTGGATTTGCAGCTTGCCTGTTTACATATCATGATTTCCACTCTGTCCAAACAAAACATGCTGAGATTCTGACTTCTATTATGCATCAGTTGTTGGAGAGCTCTGATGGGCAGCTGAGGCTCTCCCCATCTTTAGTCTGTCTAAAGAGAAATGGAACAGTGGTATTATCAAACCAGTAACCTGCATCTCGCTTGATTTGGGTGCCACATGAGGCGGTGCAGAAAGCTGTCTGGGCTGTGAGGAACCCCACAGAATGCCTTGGAATGGAGAACAACAGAAAGGACCTTCAGTTTGGGGAGCTGGCCCAAACACTGCTCCAGCACACAGTGGCCTTCATAGAAGAGGTTTTTATATCTAAATACTTGTAATAAAGCAGGTAAAAAAAGAGAAGAAAATAAAAAGAGAATGGTATTTTAACTGGCACCAGAGACAACTGATGCAAAATAACTCTTATGAAAGCGCCTCTTTTTAAAAAGTAGCTATCTCGCTTCTAATATAATCATCAGAAATGACTTGTTGCTGGAGGCTTAGCTCTATTGTAGCATGTCACTCTTCCTTTCTTTTTGTTGCCTTTTGTATAATGGATGTGACTGCTGTCATCTGAATTGTTTACTGCATGAAAGATACATTCTTCCCTGTGCTCAAGTCTCCAGAGCCATCCTGAGTACAGGGCAAGGTGATGTACTTCTTGTCCAGTACCATGTCATTGTGAAAGGTGAGGGATGAGTCACTTCCCTCGTGGGCAGTGATGACTAACTGCCTCTCCTTCGGGAGCAACAATGTGGAGCTGCCACACCAGCAGCTGGGCACACACGGAATCATCACCTCAAATCAGCTCTCTGATGACTACATGATGTAAAAGCAGTTTATTAAGTTTCATGATTAAAGACTTTTGCAGCTCACAAAGGAGGAAAGCTCCTAGGAAGGTAATAAGAGAAGGAATATTTAATTTTGCACCAGTCTTTCTAAAATTGTTTTGCTTCTAAAATGTAAATCATAAGAGATTTGTATACAACATTTCAAAATGTGTCATGTAATTAGGATTAAACTATAAAAACAATGACTTTCATAAGATCTTCTTAAAGAAAAGCACCTTCTTTTAGTATACATGTCATAAAGCTCTTTAGAAACATCTTGCTTTATTAACAATATGTAGTAGACAGAATTAGGGATAGGTACAGAATGTTTGCGGTATTTTTTGTGTTGCAAATGTTGTGGGATTAACATGAAGTATTTAATTTTCAACTTTTCAGTTGACTCTACACAACACCTTGAAGAAAAAGGAGAGAGGGAGAGAGACTGCAATCCAGACTAGACTCCTACCTTTGCAATAAAATTTCCCTTAAAATTGCTTTGGAAATTCTGCCTTATAGCAACGGTGGATTTACACTTGGTACAAAAAGGCGACATCATGGTTTAAAGGTTTTGTACTGCCCTTTCCTGGTCCTGAGTCATGCCTGTGGTCCTGATCCTGACTATTTGGGACTCTTTCCCAAAATTTTGAGACACTTTGGCTCATCAAAATAACATAGATTTAAATGGAAATACTCCAGTTCTGTGGAAATTTTTCTCATGTACAGATGAAGGTCCAAATTTTGGTTGGAGGCAGAAGAATGTAGTGGTTCATGTCCACAGCTCAGACTTGGGGAACCCCAAACTTAAGACCAGAAAAGCCAAGCAGGTTTCACAGAACAGTTTTTAGTTATTACTCCTGCATTTTTATGGAAAAAAATTATGTTTCAAGGAGAGAATAAATGTGTGCCATTTATGCTGCAGTAGTACAGATACTGTGTTTAAATACCAACGGCAATGACAGGAAGATGAAAAGTATTCTTTTTGTCTGCTAGTACTTTGTTAGCACCGTTCAGATTTCAGGCTGGTCATTATCTTTTCGGTTTGATCTTGGGAGGCAGTGGTTATGAATAGGGGCAGGGATAGAACCACAACTCCCCTGCTGAGACAGAAATCTCTTCCTGATTGAAGCCCATGACAAAACTCCCATCAACATCAAAGCAGAAAGATTTCAAGCACAGCAACCTGAATGCATCTGAAATCCACTGCTGGGCAGCTTGGAAAGGTCAAGGGTTTTTCAAAGATTAGTAGGGAAAAGAAAAAGACTGAGAGCAAATCATGACTAGCATAAGGAGAAGAGGAAGTTGACAGCTAAGTTCACAGTTCATTGCTAAATCTGTGTTTATTAAAGAAGATAATTTTTGTGAAAACTGATACAGGCATTCAGCTGGCTTAGTGCTTCTGCTTCAAATGAGAATGGGATTATTTTTTTCCTTGGTTTGATGTTAGGAAAACGAATATATAAGAGTTTGTTGTCACAAGTATCTGTAGCACCATTGTGGCTGTTTACTTAACTAGCATATTCTGCAAGAGAAGACAGAATTCCACAGAAGTGACACCTGCTAAAGTTTGTATCTTATGTATCTCGTAACCTTCAATTTCCATATGTTTATGTTATTTAAAAAAACCCAGAACTACAAAATATTTGTCATCACAAAGTGTTTAAAATCTTATTTTAAAATATTTTAAAACCTTTTGCAAAGGAGATACTGCAAGAGAAGGTTTTGACATGAATTTACTGCTTTCTCAGTAAATACAGAAGGAGTTCCATTTATAACTTTGGTATATAAATCTAGTCTCTAAACTCCAGTGACATCTCATAACATGGTTTTAGTATTCGAAACAAGAGAAAATAACCGCCCCATAATGACATTTTTTCTCTTTTTTTGCATACTGGAGCAAATCCAAACCCTATCAGACTTACCAAGTCCGTGAGGTTTAAGGAGTTTATTGTGTTAAGGGAGCATAAATTACTTCATAAAGCCACAAATGAACTTGTTAAATTAATCGCTGCCCTGTGAGTCTCTAGGGAGCACACAAGCAGTGTAAGGCATGCCCTTCTCGTGGAGAGGATGGGAACTGACCAGCGTGACAGATCTCAGGAGGCTTTTAGAAGGGGAGGATGTGCTGCTGGCGGAGCAGAGCTTTGCTGCCCTGGAGCAGCTGGTGACGTTCAGGGGCAGGCTAGGACGGAGCCTGAGCTTCAAGGTGCTGGAGAAATTGTTTGTTACTCTATCAGGCCATAATAAATTAGATTTTGGGAGAAGGATGATGGTTAAAACAGATAAACAGAAGTGCTGTGGTTTTCATCCTAGCTTCTCCAGCTTTTTTTGCACACTTGGTTACCTGTTGCTTTGCAATTTTTACTCACTTATGTGTATGCTGAGGTTTCTCTTGTGTTGTTCATGTCTTCACTGTCAAAATAAGCTAAACTATGCCATGAGTTTGTAACTCTTTCTGCAAAAGCAGACTTGCATTACTATTTTCCTTATTGCTTCCTTTTGGGTTATTTTTCAGTTTCTTTTTTGTAAGTCACTGGCACAGAAAGGAATCAGTGGGACACATTATGGATGTAGCAACACATCTTTAGCTGCACAAGACCCTAAGACTGAGTTCATCGCAAGGTTTCATCTCTCTGAATTCTGTAACTCAAAGGTTACTTGTCAATTTTGATATCTGATACTGGAAGATGTTTTAAACTATTTTTGGTACAATTAGTGTATTTTAAACTGTAATTGTTTTGTCATATTGAAACATGATTTTTCAGGAATTTATATTTTGGGTTTATTAATTTCAAAGGTAAGACTTAAGCTGTCTGTAGAGTCATCAGAATTTGGAATCAGTTGAAGCGATGCTTCCAGGGTACAAAATAGGGTTATTCTGTTGAACTACCTTTTAAATGTGTTTTCAATAGATTGCACTTCTCTGTTGCCTTAAGCATTTAATGTGAACTAAACTCATATCATAAAAGGCATCTTATTGTTTTTGATGAGACTAACACTAATATCAAAGGATGGCATCAAAAAGGAGTGTGTCACTAATCGTTCGTGCACTAGTTGTGCATCTGTTACCTGTAGAGACAGCAATAATATCAGCTGTGTTCCAGAGAGCTCGCAGCTTAAGCAAACCTAAGTCTTGATTTCAGTTTGTGACTGACTGTGCACAGAGATGATTGATAATCAGATGTTGGATAAATGAAGATTTATAATTGTCCTGGTTTGAGACAAATTTGGAGGAATATCTGAAATGAACATCCTCTGATAGAAGGCAGGTTACAGCCGCCCCTCCCCCACCAGGTTCGGAAGGAAATTACTCAGAGGCAAGTGAAAAAGGAAAAAAAGTTATTTATTTAACAAACAAAGTGCACTCAGGCATGGAAAAAAAGAAGACTGATGTTAAATAATAAAACCTCTCGCTGTGGAGATAACCTGGGTAGATTTGAGAGTCCTTTGTGGGTGTGGCTTTCTCCTCTCTGGAGCTGGGGTCCGGCGTGGGCCCCTCCGGGCAGGTGTAGGGTCTCCTTATGATGTTCTGGTGTTGCTGAACAGTCCAGAAGAGAAGAAGAAGAAGCCAAAGTCCCAGGGAAGCAAAGGAGTTTAACTCTCCATCTCTCTCCCAAAAAAAGGAGCAAAATGCTGGGAAAAGCAGGAAGGTGCTTTCCTCTGCTCCGCCACTGCAGGAATGCTGGGGAGTGTATATCTGTGTCCTTGAACATGAAGCATCTCGGATTTTTTTTTCTCCCTTTCTTTCTGACCAGCCCTAAGACACAGAAAGGCACAGGATTCATGTCTGGGCATAGAGCAGATGATAGGGAATACAGTATCATACAGTGACCCCTTGGACAACAATCCTGTCAATAACAAATGGCCTGAAGGCTCTGGCCAGGGTCAGCTCCTTGCTCTGTGTCATGGAAGTGAAGCTGGTGTGCCGGGCAGAATAGTTAAGTACTAAAATCTCAGCTAAAACTGAGGCAGAACTGATGAACTGGTTTAAGTGAAAGGAAAAAAAAATAGAGTGTGGAACAGAATGTAAGCTTTAATGCTCAATTAATATTTTATAAAAATTATCTGCTGTTAATCATTAGTTTCTCTTCTTGTAAACACTGGCAAAGTGTAATAAAATACATTAAATTAGATCAATTTAATATTTTATGTTTATATTAACTCTCATGTTTATTCAAAAAAACCAAATTACCGTGTAACATTAGGAAATTAAACAGCAAAATGCAGATTTTTCACTTCTGGAATAACTGCAAGGAACCATTCCAAGGATCTGCAGCCAATAATTTTTGAGAGGATGTTTGGGCATGGTGTTGATTAGCAAATACATCTGAAATGTGATCTGTGTCTTTATAAACAGTCTTTTTAGCTCTGTCTTCAGGATTTTTTCTTTATTTTATTCTAGTCAGAACTAAAGTCCAAATTTCAGTGTTGTTCATCCTTAAAGTGCAAATAGGAATGGGGGGTGAAGAGCTCTGTACTATCATAAGGCAGTATTTATTTTGAAATTCAGGGGCTGTTTTTGTATTTTGCAGACAAGATCCTAATTCCAGGACATTGCTGCACTCAGTTGAATCAATGGTGGCCGCACCAGACTCATGGCACTCTGAGTAGGGATTCCGCTGATCCTCTTCTGCATGGTCTTCATCTGGGCCTCCAAACTGAGCTGAACTTCTGGAAAGCAAGAAAAGACAACCTTTTACTTAAAAATAAACAAGTAAGAGATCTCAGGTATTATTGCAAACATCAAAGAGAACTTTATTTTGGATTGCCCTCCTCTATGCACTTGGAAAATGAGGCACTAAAACTACTTTTTGTTATTTTGGTTTTTTTGCAAATAATTTATAGTGGTTTCCCAAAGTAATGAGACTGCATAAATTACCAAAGAAAAACTGAGTAAAACATTGGAGGAAGTTAATGTCAAGGGGTTAAATAGCTGTAAGGGATTCTTTTGTTCTTGTCCATCTCTTCTAAACTTCTTCCCATGACATTTCTCACACTCTGGAGAAAATGAGCTTGAGAATGGAGTTTATATTGAGGAAATTATTGCCAAATTTGGCCATGAAGCAGACACTTTTGATTATTGATAATAATCAGAGCTTGTTACAAGCAAAATAGCTCTTTTTAAATGAAAAATATAGGCAAGGTTACTCACTTTCCAAAGGCAAAATATTGCTGGGAGCTGTATTTAATCCTCTTCTTTTTCCCTGCTTGTTATTCACAGTGTAGTGATGCCATGATGCCAGGTGAGTGAGAATTCTGAAGAATCCAGTTCATTCCCCACCTTCTGGCCTTTCCAAGGATTTCAGCCAGCATGTATCAGTCTTTATATGCTAGTAGGCTTGGGACATATTTATTCATAAATTCTCTGAGTGTACTTGTAAGTTCTATTTTTTTGACAGGCAACAATGATCTTCAACTGTTTTCTTTCTCTTTTGTAAAATTATAGCTTCAGTGTTGTCTGGATCAAAAAAAAAAGTTGTTAAGATCTTAAAAGCCAAAGAAAGCAGCTGTTATGCCGCTTTTCAGGACATTTTAAAGGAAGTAGAAGATGGTAAGTGTAGCATGAGTGAGGTTTATACTTTGTGTTTGTGTGTTTGCGTAACAAAGTAATCCATAATTTGTCTTAACATGAGCGTGTAAGTCATGATACTAAGTTATATAAGAGCTGCTGGAGCTTTTTATGTGCTGAGATGGCTCATTATTTGTTTGTTTGTTTTAAAATTTATACAGATACTTTTCCTGTCATAAAAATAGGTGAGAGAGATAGAAGTAGCAAAATTGATTAGTATGTGCATTTTTTCAAGCATTTTTTTTTGATACTTCAGATGGAGTAAATCTGTAGATAGATAAATTCTACTGCTAAAAAATTAAGACAGTTATCAATAAAGAAATAATTAGCTAATATAATACTTTGCATATAAAATTAAACTTTAATGAAATATAATAAAATACCAATTCCTTCTGTAATGTTATTCAGTTTAGGAGACATTAGTTCTGCAAAAAGCTTGCACTTACAAATATTTTTGTACCTATTTTACTCCTGGTTAAAGATCACTGATAAAGGTTTTTAATAAAACCTGAAATAGCCACATGTTTACAAATTTGTTTATTTTTTCAACCCCTGTGTTAAAATTTTGGTTTGTTGATGGAGGTCATAATTTTGCATTAGTGAACTGAAATATAGTGAAACAATTTTTGTGTTGACATATGACTAGAAATAAGGATTGAAACGTCAGTATTTCATCAAGTGTCTTCAATTAGCCAATAGTCTACAGTGACAGCATGCAAAAATTTCAGGTTTCTTCTAAAATTTGAGGCCTGAGTTGTGTGGAACACCCACTAGATGATGAAAAGGAAGCATTACTCACCAGGACCTTGCCACTTGTATAGGCTGGCATTGCTCTGCATCTCTCATTTTAATAAATTTTTGAGCAGGAAAAGAGCAGGTCTATGTTGAACAGAGACCAAAACAAACTGCTTGTGTTAGTCTGAACTTTTCCCATGTCATCCTATGCCAGCAGGAGCCCATAGCAGGTGTGTCATGCCTTCTGCTGAAGGGCAAAACAGCAGTAAATTCTACAAACTGTGAGAATAAGTCGTCAGTGTTTGTTAAACTTCTAGCTTGAAGAAAACATGGAGTCCTTTACCCCTTTGATGAAAAAGGCCAAGCCATTGAACGTAACCAGAGGCTGGAACACAGCTCTTTTTCAGAATGTCAGGATGCACTTGGTGCTGCATTGGTCAGGGGTATTAACTGATACATAATTAGACCTTTTGTGACCAGGCCTGGCCTGTCCAACATACACCATGTTTAAAATGGTTGCAGGCTTCAGACTTTTCTTCCTTTCATTCAAGGTAGAAATTTCACATTTCCATGACCTAGGCATCTGTGGTGATTCCAGCTTCTCCCTGGTCTGAATGGCATCATTGGGAGGAACTCCAGACATTCTAAAAAGGTGCTAAGCATCCATGGCTACCAGAAGTGGAATGGAAACCATCATAGCCACTTGATGAGCATTTGTGCAGTTTCATGAGCAATCTTTGGCTGTAACATGCTGCTAAAGCCTGCACGTCTCGCGATTTTAAATAAATAATTACCTTGCATTCCTCATTGAGTCTTGGTTAGCTTGGAAATGATCCTCTCTTAAGCCATAGTGTTTTTCCCTTTTATATTTTTACAGCACTTGTAAAAGCCCAAGATACTGATCTTTATCTGAGACCCCTGGAAAAATACATTCAGCTCTTTTGGAGGATGAAATTCCCAAAGATCTGTCATTGAATCCCACCTTTATTTCTTGCCATCTGCCTGATATTGAGCCATTCTGAGTTCTATAGCATGCCTGTGTGAGTCATTGTTGCTTCACACAGCTTCACGTAAGGATTGTAAACAGCCTAAGTACCTAATAAATAAATGTTAGTTGATACACAGGACACCATGAGAAAAGGTATGGATTTAATCTGTCTTTTAGATGCCTGATAAACACCAAAATGAGATTATAGATACTTTCAACCAGTAATAGATTATTAAATTATAAATAAAGCTGAGATGAATAAATAGTCATCGGATAGTCATCAGCCATACCATTCATGTACTGTGTATTCAAGAATGAAATACACTTCTTGTCTACTGAAAAAAAATTCTCCAGAAGCCATATAACTTTTTCAGGTTGGGTTGCTGCTCCTTACCCCTCTTTGTTGGTATAAGTTTGCTGCCTCTTTTCTTATCACATTTCTTGGTAGGTATTTCCTTTTGTGAATTTCAAAATGCTGGTAGGAGCTGCATAAGCCAAGAAAGTGTGGGCTTTGCAAACAAACTGTGAATGACCTGCCTTGAGGCATTTTCTGTCATCAGTAAGCTTTCCCCATGCTTCCACTGAAACCATGTGTACTGCTGGGAGCAAGAGCACTTTTAAATGCTGGCAAGAAAAGGCATTCTGTAGGGTTCACTCTTCTGGAGCATTTTTATTGGTCAGGAAATAGGAGAATTATACATTACATATGCATGTGTGCTAGGCTTGATTCTGGGGTTGGGGAAGCCCTCTTCTGCTAATGTACTAAATGATAAAAGCTAGGAAGGCTCATGTTGCCATTTCTGTATTTGTTGGCACAGTGTATGCTAGAGGAGGATTCGTATCCAAAAACTATGGCGGTGTTACGTCAAACATGTGAATAAATTTCCAATATCACTTTTACTGAGAGGAAGAAACTCCCTTTACTGTGTTATTTTCTGAATGTTCACTGTACAGGGGATGATACGTAAGAGTCTAGCTGGACAGGTTGCACATGCTGTGGGAGCACCTCAAAAGTGAGCATTGCACTATGAGATAATTATAAAACTAGAATAGTTAGAGATAACAATTGTAAAATATAATACATGTTGGGGTTTGTGTTTATATATAAATTGAAAAGTAACTTTATGACCAATGTCATGACTACATTTTGAGAAGTAACTTTTAAATTTTTTTTCTGCAGTTTATTTATTTACATTCTAGTCTAGATTGTATCTTTCACCAAAAATCTTTTCAAAGAAGAAACTGAAGAAGCATTGGAGCATATGAAAACAGCTAAAACTGCCTTAAAAATGTTTAAGGATTTATTCTTTAATCACAGAAGCATGTTGGAGAGTTATTTTGCCCGTGCCAAGGAATTTGAACCATGGGATTTCACATCTGAGATGTTGTTTTCCAGATTTGATATATTGCCCAGAAGCTCACCGAAGATTGAGGTATTACTTATTATCTATGCTGCTGGATAAATACAGTGTCTGAGAAATATGTGCTATTCTCAGTCATGCACACAGCAAGACTCAGGTTTCTAATATCCAGAACACAAAATCACAGTGCATAGAGGAGAGTTAAGAGCGTTGAACAGGATGAGAATGTCACATGCTGTGCAAGGAGCAGACTAGTAATAGCATTATGAGAAATTGCAAAGATGTTTCCTAAATCCAACCCTTCTTATTGTTTTGAAAATTGCTTTAGTAAAATGCTAGTCTCCACATGCAGCCCATGGCTGGAAATTTCTCCTGAGTGCTGCACCTTCCTCTAAGAACTAAGGACTCATCTATTTATATCTAGAAAAAATATAGTGTTTTAGGCTAGGCCTTGGGTGAGACAGAATACCCTTCATCTCCCTTTTTAAATCTGTGCCAATAAGCAAGGGAAAATGAAAAATCTGTGGTCAGGAAAAGAAGTGCAGAATATTTTTCTAATCCTGTGGTTAGTCAGCTGTGTAGGATGGGAGCAGCCATAGCTTTTGGTTCCTGCTCCTGGGGCCTTTTTATTATTCTTTTCTGGAACAGAAAGCATTTGTAGTAGGAGTCAAGACTGCCAATTGATTAGAATTACAGATAATAGTTTGAGTTTAAAGGGAATTTTGAAGGTCGCCTAGTCCAGTTCCCCAGTGATGAGCAGGGACATCTTCAGCTAGGTTGCTCAGAGCCCCATCCAACGCAGCCTTGAGCATTTCCAGGGATGGGGCATCCCTAACTTCTTTGGACAACTTGTTTCAGTGTCTCATCACCCTCATCATACAAAAACCTTCTTCCTAATATTCAGTCTAAGCCTACACTTTTTTAGTTTAAAACTATTATCCCTTGTCCTATAGCAAGGAGCCCTGCTAAAAACTTGGTTGCCACCTTTCTTGTAAGCCCCCATTAAGTACTGAAAGGCTGCAGTAACATGTCCTCAGAGCCTTCTCTTCTCCAGCCTGAGCAATCCCAACTCTCACAGCCTTTCCTCAGAGGAGAGGTGCTCCATCCCTCTGATCATCTGTGTGGCCCTCCTCTGGACCCATGCCCTTCCAGGAACTGTGAGGCTTACTTTTGGGATCTGAGCGGGAAAATTATGTACTTTAGCCCTGCAAGTATTTAGACAGTGTGCTGCTCCACCCATCCCCTTTAAAATACTATCTGTGAGTGAGAAATCCAATTTTACTGAGTCTGACAGTGCCCACCAAAGCAATCTGTGAAAGAGATTTGGGGTGAATGTGTTGGCTCTTGTCTGTCTGTCATCAGAAAGAGAGGCTGAGGTGCTTTTGGTGCGGGGTAGCTGTAGATACTTGGGAAGAGAATCCTGTGCCAGCAGTTTTACAAAGGTGGCAGCTTGTGCCCTTCAGAGACACCGTGGACAGCCATTGCATGTAAGTAGCTCTTGCTGGAAGTCTTGGTTCTTCGTCATCAGGTGGGCCCACAGAGAGCCCTGCCCTGCGCCAGGGGTGAGGGTGCAGCTGAGGGAAGTCTGTAGGTGACAGTGGTGAGACAAGGGGTCTGCAGTGACCAGGGGTCTACTTGGGGAACTCATGACTGGTTTGCTCCTAGGGAGAATAGCTGTTGTTCTTTTCTAAGCATACAAAGAAACAGTTATTTTCATCCCTTTGGGGCATGAAACAATTACTTCACTCGAGTGAAATCAGAGACCATAGAAATTAATTTGGCACATGTTACAAAAGAGGTTAAAGTGAGTTCAATTTTATTCCTCTGGGAAAGATTTAACTTTAATTTTCGTAGCAACATTTTTGTTATTATAATAAATCATGTGTTTATACATGAAACTATGTGTTTAGGAGTGCTTGCTCTTTTTCATCTAGGTCTTTTTTAACATAATCTGCTGAAATGGAAATGGAGTTAAATGTGTATGCTCTATGGGACAATTCATTTCCACTTGTGTTTTAATCCTGTAAGGGGCCCAACCTGGATAAAGCATTGCTGGAAATACCTTTTGATCCACTACTTTTTTTCCTATGAAAGAAAGTTATTTAAGATCACACAGATTTAACTGCTCATTCTGCTAAACCAGAAGGGAAAAGGTCAAATGGCAAAAACCATCTGAAACATAGGTTTGTTACTGACTTTTTTTGTAGCGGTTAATTAATTTTTATTAATTTGATCGAGGAAATTTTCATTATTGTGTTGGAATTTCAAAAGCTGAAAAAGCTGGGTTTTGGTGGACTCAAGGGGGATATTCAAAGTGAGCAGGTCTGCAGAATGACTGAAATCATATATTTCATTTCAATTTCCATTTCTGGAAAGCTCTTCAGAAGGTGAACATATGATCCTTAGATTACAGAAACATAGTAATATTCCAACCTGTACACAGGCATTTGTACTCTTTTTTCCTTGTTTATTCGAAAGTATCTGTGAACTTCGAGGTTGTGATACTGGGAATTTTATAGCATTGAAAGGAACGAGGCATGAGATAGGCTTCCAACACAGCTGGGTACAGTGTCTACCATTTCTTCTTTAAAACAGAAATTAGTTTTCTTAAGGATAGACTTCTGGATGCTTTTTCCTGATCAGATGAATTATTTAGAAGTGTCACATGTAGGGAAACATTCAGATAGCTCTCACCAAAGATTTTGAGTGAATAAATATAAGTGAATAAAATAAATGTGGAGAAAGTGAAACAAAATGCACCACCAACATTGCCCAAATTAAAAAAAAATCAAAAAGAAGTTAATTTTTCACATATAATATACAGAACTTTCAGTCCTCTATGGTTTTTTTTCTGAGTGTTAGGATGTAATTTACATGCAGTGCTGGTGTAGGTACAAAATCAGTTGATTCTACTCAAAAGATAGAGAACATTTTAAAAATTTTGGTTTACAGAAGTGTCTTTCAATAAAAGCTAAAATAATTCCTAACACTATGCTCACTAGCAGTCATGGTATGTTTTTATGATGAAACAGAATATTTATTACTGTACTTTTTTAGACACATTCTTTTTGAATTTTCAAAATTTTTGTGTTATTTCATGGCCATAAATATCTTTGAACTTGGAAAATTAGGGTTTGGGGAGGATTTAATCTGCTTCTAACATAAATTCGAATAAAGAAGCACTCTGTCATATTATGTAGTTGGCTTTGCTGCCTGCTGGCTAGAGCACTTAGCCAGCAAGAGGGCAGCCAAATTCTGTTTCTTCTCCTTCATTTTTACCCTGCAGCTTTGTGGAGCAGGGAGATATTGATTTAATTCCACTTGAAGTGAGGGGGCTGGTGAAGCCGGATTTTCCCCCACAGGTGTGTGCCCAGCTCCAGGTGCGGATGTAATGGGTGCCCTGGGATGACTGCCTTCTTCACTATCCTGATCCAGAAAGGGATTGTCCTAGCTGTGTCCCTGCCATTTCCCTGTGCTCCTGGCACCTGTGTACCCACAGGCGTGGTGGTTTTGCCCAGAAGCACACCATTAGAAGGTGGGCTCAGCCTCCCCAGCGGTATAGGCTTTGCTGGCCTCTGAGAGCTTGGATCTGCTGTATGGCAATTTTGGCAGTGTGTTAAGGAGAGAGATTGCTGCATGTGTGAGGAATGCTATTTTGGGTAAGGTATTATTTAAACAGGAAAATTTTCGGAAACAGACCCAAATATTAAAGTTGTTAAAATAATAAATAAAAAAATATAATAAAGTATATATTAATGATACTTACAAGCAAATGATTAGCAGAATATAGAGTTTTACTGCTCCATTAGATGGAGTAGGAAGTATATTCTCTGTGTATATACACTGATTTTTCTTGCAAATATATATCTTAATCTAGGTAATTAAAAAAAACCCAGAGGAATGGTCATAAACCAGATCTGAACTAAATGAATGGCATATGCTTAGTTCATGCAGAAGCCTTGTAAAGTTGTTAATGCCTTTGGACTAAAATCCTGGTTCTGCCTTCAAATCCATAGCAAAGCTTTGCACGTCTCGGGGTCAGGACTCACTACTGTACTTCTGAATTTCATTGCTCCTGATAAAATCCCTTACAATTCACAGTAAATTCCTGCTGATCCCTGCACAAAGCTGCCTCAGAAAGCAGACGAGAATGGCAGCAATGACCTCCTGCTGCCTTTTTTCCTTTGTTCTGAAGCACCAGGAAGCCCTGAATCATCTTTGTCTGTGGGAGATGTGGATTCAAGACACCCCTTCTGAGGTCTGTGTGTAGTTTACCTGGTCTTGCCTTTACCTCTGGAGGATTCCTTGAATACTCAGTATATAAACATAAATGTTGGTGAGATGCTTGAATAACAGTTTTAAGCTGCGATACTGTACAGCAATTATCATATTTGGTCAGATGTAGATTGTAGTAGGACTGTTTAAACGTACCCATTTTTGAGGTGATGAGAGTTACCTTAGTGACTTGACTGACTTAGGACAAAAGCAGCCTTTCTAGCACAGTTATGAATGAGCATTCTGCGTTGTAAATTTACTGACTTTCCTGCTTATTGCCAGGTAAAGCACAGTCAATGAGTATTAGTTTTCAAATTTGAGCCATTCTTCCTCATGCATGCAGTCTTAGTGTTGACAGCAGAAGTACAGGGAAAATACCAACCACCAGTTATGGACTGGTTTTACTGTCACCGCTAAAATATTTGTTTTCCAGCTTCTTCAGAAACTATTTGCCTTTGGGTTTTACCGTCCTAATCAGGAGCTTTATCAAACAATAGGTGTCATCTTACAGCTAATTTATTTGTCAGAAACTTCAAGGTTCATGCTGTTAAGTGCATGATATATGAATAGTGTCCACATATTTCCAGGAAGAAGCCTTACATGCTTCTGGATAGGCAGGTACCTGTTTGTTTTAAACGTGAATGGAATTGCCTGAAAGCCAGAACAGAGCAATGATCTGGTTGTGGTGTGACTGGGAGGTTCTGATCCCAAAGAGTATCAATGGGTGCTTAGCTTTCAGGGCAAAAAAAGGGCTTCCCAGATTTGGGTTCTTGGTGAGTTAAATATGTATATTCTTAAAAGTGAATATATTCCAATTTAGCCATAGAACTATATCGAAATTCCTTTATTTGCCTTAGAGAAGTGCAGTAGTTCATCCTGTCATGGGTTTTGTGTATATATGAGTGGGCTTGTACCATGTATTTAAAAAAACCTCAAACAAACAAAATCCATGTTAGTTGAGGCATGGAGGGAGTTAGAAAGGAAGAAGATTCTTAAATAAACAAGTAAATTTGATATGCCTATTCAGAGATCCTGGATTTTATTTAAATGTCCACCTTGGCTACTGATACTTCTATTTGTTTTTTTATTTTTGAAGAGGCTTGCAACAGAAAAGAGATGCAGAGACGCTGCAAAGAAAAAATTTCTCAGAGATAGTTAATGTTTAACACATTTAGCAAAGTAACAAGTGTAGCTTTATATGTACGTGTTGCATGTTGCTGTTTGTGCTGCTAATGGAACAAAGCAGAAGGTGCTGGAGCTCTTCCTTTAGAGCCGGCATGAGCTTGCATTAATATGCACCTCTATTTTCCGCTCTGTTAGTATTTTTCCAAAAGTCTGCATCTGTGAACATGGTTAATTACCTTGAGTATTAACAGAGTACATCTGTGCTATAGAAAATGGCTGTTGTTCTGTTGCCTGATACATGTGGTAGCCATGGATTAAGATAACCTAATTAAATGTAACAATGATTCAGAGTCAAAAGATACTGTTTACTTAGTGAGTTGACTTCAAGTATTTGAGTAGCTGAAGTCTGATGAGCATAATAACCTTCTTGATGACAATACATAGACATAATTTGGCCTTGTAAAAACTTGTTGAGAAGATCTTTACTTAACAGGAGGGTTAACAGGATGAAACAGCATAAAAGCAAAGGCAAATACAAATGGCTATCCCTCTTACTATGCTTCTTAAACAAAGGTGTCACTAGAACACATATGTATTGATTTTGCTGTGGTACACTTGCATTGTATCTTAAACTGTTATTTAAAATCAATCTGTATTTCTAAGCAAATCCTTCAGTTCCTAACTCAGTTTCTGTTAAAAAACCCCACAACAGCTCTCTCTGTTAATGATATTGACAACTGCTCGTTGGTTAAAGCAGCACTGAAAAATCTCGGAAGTGTTTTCAGTGACATAGGTGAGATATGTGTTTAACATTACCATATGTCATCCATCAGATTTTTCTTCCACTGGAAAAACATGCATTTTATACTCTTCTCTCTCTCTTTTTTTTAACATTATAGGAGTTGAAGATGATTATACTAATTTTAAAGCCAAAACCCTGAATCTTGACAGATGTGTTGCCTCAGTTCTTTGTGTAGAATTTCATGACTGTTCTAGTTTAGAATCTGTGTTCAAAGTCAGTACCCATATTGGTGAAACTGTTTCTTTATTATCAGGAAAACAGTTTTGTGCATTAAATTACAGCTTTAGTTAAGCTATTTGTGAATTGAATGCCTTGAAGTACTGAAATATGTATTGCAGCTGGGAATCAAACTGTGTTCTATGATTTTATTCTTGCTTTAGTGATGTTCTAACTACAAGTTCCTTCCAGAAGTTAACCCATAGCTAAAGCCAGATCTAAAATGTAATTTGAAGAAACAGGGAGATTTTCAGCTCACTAACTTTCTGCATTTTGTGTTTGTCTGCACAAGGCACAGAGAATCCATGGATGGCAGGTGTGTCCAGGCTCTCCACCCAGTGTAGCATATAGTTTACCTGGATAGTTGGAGCATGTTTCTGTTGTAGCATGCATTATTCTTATCCAGGAATAATGAAAATGTAAGATAGGAAAAGACTGATTAGAAACAGTTCTTCAAAATACGATTAGGAGTTGTCATATATCGAACATGAGTAAGTGAAGTCATGTTATTAAGAAAGAGGTAAGTATGTAAATGTTCAGATGAGTGGTTGTCCTGAAAGGCACAAGGATGTGAAATTTCACATTCCTATCAGCCTTGATGAAGCCTCTAGTGGAGTATTGTGCTCAGGCCTTACACTTCAGGAAAAAGGATCTGTTGATAGCCACTGAGGCTGAAGAAGAAGAGAGAGAACAGGCATAAGTCTTCAAATACGTTAAAGATTTCTGCACGCAGGAAGGAAATAGTCTATTCTTTACACCCAGAACATACTGAACTTAATTTAAAGTGTATAAGGTTCAAGTCTGATGACTGGGAAAACCATTTTATGCCAAGCATAATGAACTGCTAGAACAGATTGCTAGGGTAGGTGACAGGCTCTTCATTACTGACAAGTCTTCCAGGGAGAGCTAGAAAAAAACCTTTTTTGCAAATTGCATAGGTATGGCAAACATCTTCTTGGGGCAAGAATGCAGACTAATTACTCTTGGAGTCCCTTTTAGACATACATTCTATGACATATTACTCTCAAATTGGGGCAGATTATTGCAAATTAGTTGGGCTGAGTATAAGGCAGTAATAATGAATGTTTAACTACTAATTTTGAATAAATGAATTTTTCTGAGATTGACACTTTTGGCATTGTTAGCAATTAAATGAGTGTCTTGCATTTAATGTTTACCCTGTTTCCTCCCAAACTTGTTTTCTCACTGATTTCAGATAATACATACATTGTTACATCTACCCTTTCAAAAGGCAGATAGCTTGTCCTAACTTTACACATACCAATGAGAATGGAAGGTGACTTAGAAAACATCACTTCGGCTTGCCACTTGTTTGGTAAGCTTTTCCAGGATTAGGTGCTTTTATCCCTCTAGAAAACATTAATTTACAAGTAAGACTTGGAATTTTTATGAGACTGAGGGGGAAGAGCCTAGTGACTTATGAGAGAGGATATACCTGAGGAAAAAGGGGAGACAACAAACAAGTTAGAAAGTGAAGGGTAGGATTTCACTTAAGAGGTGGACTAGATGATCCTTGTGGGTCCTGTCCAACTCAGAATATTCTGTGATTTAGAAAGTATCAAGAGTGTGGGGTATATGTCTGGATCTGGAAAGCTGAGTTCCACACTTTCTAGGATCTGAGCTAATCTGTCATTCTTTAGCATTCTAGAATTCATCTGCTGTGGACAATTTAAGAGCATATTTAGAAGTATGTGGTTTGTTGGTAAGCACATGACGCATACCAACAGTATAGCTTGGTACAGTGCCAATCTCTGAACCTCAGAAACATTCTGGGTGATATTTCATGTTAAGAGTATTACAGAAAGAGAACTCTAATGCTTACTTTGCTGTTTGGGCTTTTTCTCTTTTTGTTTTCTTTTCAAGCTTTTAACCATCTTGTAAGCTTTCTAAAAAAAACCCCTGTCTATGGAGATAATTAGCCGAAATTG
>WEIT01040070.1:17781-37299 GCA_013389985.1 Dryoscopus gambensis | reverse complement strand
CCATGTCATGATGCCTTCCGATTCAAAACATTTTTTCTGAACAATACCTTCGCAGCAATTGCTGCAGTCGGAAGTTTTACTTCCTGATAGAAAAGAAAAAATATGTACTGCAGTGACATAAAAGGACAAAATAGCTTGTTAAAGGAGAAATGGAAAGAGTAACAAAAAAATTGCTGGGAAGCTGGAGACTGCTCCACATTAGAAGGATTTTTATGAGCAAGATGTTAGAATATTTGTCTCTGCTCAAGAATCTTTAGAACTAAAATGATAACAATTAAGCACAATAACCAGATTACGTTCTCTCAAAACATTTAAACAAAGTAGGGTGTGAATTATTAAGTGTGATGTGAACTTCCTCATCTAAAACCACTGAACACAAAGGCCTCACCTCTGGCTCAAACTTCTTGAGCTGAGGATTACTGGATCCAGTACTGGGCATTTATTTTGTTCCCTAAACATCTTCTGCTGGCCAGTGTTTGAGCCAGGACTGAGGGGTCGATCCTATGGGATCAGTACAACTGCCATAATTTGCTGTTGCTACACTAAGGAAAATCTAGATACAAGAGTTGCTTCTGGCATGTCCAAGTTAATTTTGGGGCACGGATAATTCTTGACATTTAGCTTCCAAATAATTACAGTGCTTAAGTTATTGATAAAAATAACCTTCTAGATCTTTTCAGAGGTGTGAATGCTTTTCAAATTTACATAAAACCATACATGCCAACTAGAAATCTTCAGTTCAGAACAAACACATTGCTCTATTTTAGGCATATACACACACAGAGAGTATTGTAAATTAGAAAAAAACCTGAGTGCTTTGCTTGTCCCCTTTGGAAGATCTGTGTCTGCCCAAGCTGAAAAGGTCTCCAACCACTATGCACAATTAGGACAGCAGAATACAGGCCAGATTTAGCCCTCCAAACAAAGAATTTCTAAGCATGTCTTTGATTTTTATTTTTTTCTTGTGATTTATCCAACAACTAAGGTCACTGCAAACCAGAGTGCACATTTTACTGCTTGTTACAGCTTATACAAAACCACAGCTAGCAACTCTAAAATAAAATATGTGCTATTTTTCTTAACTCACACAGAGCATGCTTGTATAGATACAGCACCAAATTATCAAGTAATCATCGCCCGTGTTAGTGGAAAACAGAGCAGCATCCAACTATTACTGAAGTTGTGGGAAACCATTCACCAATTTTAATGTCTTTTGAAGTGTTATTATTTTTGTCATTGAAATATCACTGCTTATAAAAATCTTTTAGCATGGGAAGAAAAACTGTATTAGGAAAAGCTTTAGAATAAAATGTGCCAGAATCCAACTATTTTGGTAGAGTGAAGATACACGCAACACATGGCTAGCTTACAAATGAGGGAATCAATTCTCATAAATGTTTATCAACCTAACAGCTACTGACAGAGTAAATTCCGTGATGAAGTCATGACATTTATAAAAAAATTAATCCACTGTGATTTTTGCCTCTGATCTTTTGACAAATTTGCTGTAAGATGTACTTATTTATAGGCTTTCAAAGATGAGTGAATTCTTCAATCATTTTCTGGGAACCACGGCCTTTTATTCAGCCTTTAGCCTTAGGAAAGAGTTAAGTAGACGCAGGAAACAGTATCCACAATAGAGTTAATACTGCATATGACAACATATTAACTTAGATAAGCTGCTTCTGATTTGAAAACAGGTACAGTAGTTGAATTACTAAGCTAGGTACTCAGGAAGGCAGGTTCTATATATGATATCCACACTCTAGGCTTGGCTTAAAAAAAAAAAATCTACAATCCCTTGAGACTCTACATCCTACTCAGAGTTATAATAATTCTAACATTTAATTAATTACAATCTGAAAGCTGAAAACTTCTCTGCTCCACGGGAGTCAAGTATTTTCATGTGATCATAAGAACACAGCAGTTTATCACTCATTAGCTAAGTCATTATATTTTTAGTGTTCATGGTTAACACCTCTTATCTGCAAGTAAAATGAATTCATTTAAAATATGAGCAGCCATTAAAAAGTGACATTAAGATGATTCACCCTGCAATTGGGGTTGTCTCAGAGCACCACCTAGTCACTTCTAATCAAGTCAATACACGAAGAGAAATAAATATAAATCGGTTTTGCGTAAGGACGCACAATTTTAAGATAAAAAAATTCAGTTTTGTCTTCTAAATAGAATGATAATGAGAAGCCCTTTTAACTTCTCTTTCTAAGTCAAGGTGAAGGCCTATAGTTACCCCTTTTTAATTTTTAGAGAAATGAGTATTCCACAACAAACTTAAATTTGTATAGTAACATTCAACATTCAACGATTCAACTTCACAGATTTTCTTTCATTCCAGTAGGACTTTAATATGCAGGATTCATGAGTGGAGTCACAGCAAGTGAAAGCAAGGCAGCATTTGCAGTTTTGCAAGTCTTTTCCAAAATATAAAGTCAGAGCGTGGTCGGGAACATCCTGAACTGTCTCTGCAAACAGCAAACCCATGTAACTCACAGACTTTTTTACTCATGGTTACTCCTCCAAAGTTTTAGAGAGGAAAGGATAGGAAAACTTGTGCTCTTAAACCCTAAGATTTCCTTCTCTCTTCACACTCTGTGAGGGGGTTCCAAATTGTGAAGAACAGGAACAGCCAATGTTCCAGGATCCCCCTGCTTCAGCCTGCTCAGAGCTGCCCCGGTGCTGGAGTGTCTGGCACTCTGAATGCTGCCTGTCAGCTGAGGAAATGCCTCCTTCAGACAGATGTGAGCCCACGTATCTGCCCTTGCCCAAGAAACCAAAGTATCTCTATTATTATTGACCTCTCTAATAGTTTAGCAAGGAGCAGGCGTCAGCATTCTACTCTGTAATTACACAGACTGTAAGTGTGCACACAATGACTGTGGAGAGACACCCAAATCCTTTAAGTTCATTGATAGCTGATGAGGTTACCTTTCAGTTCACATCATTCAAGATCTAGTTCTCAGGAGAACAGATAAGCTTCTCACTATTTTTCAAGGTTAAAAAGTACCTTATTATGTGAAAACATCAACTTAGAGCCTCCACTATCAGCTTTCTTCCTGTGAAAAATGAGAAAATGTGGGGAAAAAAATGAATAAACAACTAAGTGCAAAACAGCCTGAGTACCTGGACCTCTGGCACCTTAATTTGTCCTTCACACTTGCCAGGAGATTACTGGCTAATAATAGGACAGGCCATATATCTCAAATACAAACTCTTCAAAATTCCATACAGGAAACAAGAGTCTGATACAAAATAGTCTTGTGGGATAAAATGAGCACATTTCCTCACATTTTATTAGTCTGAAGGTTTAAGTAAGATTTCTGTGGGTTTGCACTTTTTCTTCCACATTCTGCAAAAATGTGGTTTACACAGCTTGTTGAAAAATTTCATAATCTCTTCTAGAGACTAAATCCTCCTCACATGACAAATATCCATCTCACAAAAAAAAAAAAAATTCTGAACTCCAAAGACCCCAAATCCAAAGACTGAATTACCTACATGTAAACTTTGTTCTTTACTAGAGGTGAAATTTTTGACTAAGAATATTAGAAGTTTTGTACTTCTGTAAAAGCAGATTCAGTGCCATTTCAGTATTTCATGCTTGTGAAATACAACAGTGAAGTATTTCATGGTTTTAGTATTATCTTACAAAGTCATATATCAAAGAATATAACATTAGTATTTATTCTCCATCCATGGAAGTGTTCAAGAACATGTTGGATGGGGCTTTGAGCAACCTGATCTACTGCAAGGGGCACTGGGACTAGACCATCTTTAAGGTCCCTTCCAACCTAACCCAAGATTGTGATTCTATCTTTTATTGCTAAGTAATGGAATGTGGAATTTAAACTAACATTTCTGAAGACAGAATCTTGCAATTCAAAAACACCTTCAGTGATACCATTCCCACCAGTTGGACAGCTCCCATTATTTGTGAACACTCAAAATATCACCCTTTCTTTTGCCATGTGCAGTTTCTGTTGCCTGTCATGGTTTCATTAACAGATCACCTGTTCAAAGAATCACTGAACTTCCCAGCCAAATATCGAGGGGTGCTTTTGCCACTAATATAACAAATAGAGGCTTAACATTAGCATTTCCAGATACACATGAAACACCGTATGGAAGCTTACTGTATCTTCTGAGACATCTAACATTAACTCCCCCAAATTTCCTGTCCTACTGCTGTTTACCTAAATGTCACTGCTTTTGCTGTGTCACTATGGGAACAGTGGCTGTTCCTTCTGTTCCTATATTGCCACTACCAATCACTTTTTCTTCGCCAAAATTTGCTGCCAAAACACTCTACGTACCCAAATTTAAAATACAGCATCTAACAACAAAATTCTCCAGAAAGCATCCACCAGAACGTCAGCCAAACCATTTCCAGATAAAGGCAAAGTAACCGTTTTAAGAGAACTCCCTAGATATCATTCCACTGTCTGTACAAACCCTAATCACCATATCTGGATGCTTCATAGATTCAAACTTAGTTTTCCTTTCAACAGCCTTTTAAAGCAGAAAACTGTTTTAGGCAGGACACTAAAATTCTAAAAAGATAAATATCCTGTCCGAGAACACCAAGAAGTTCAGAGTAAACTAAAATATTCAGTGCTCATCCCCACAGTTCTTGGCTAAAATTTTACCTATGTTGTCTTACCTTTTCCCCTATGGCACCAAACTATTTGACTTTGTTGGCCCACATAGTTCAGTGCTCGTTTTAAAGAAAATAACCAGTTCTGTAAGCGTGAAAATTAATACAGTCTCATCCCTTCAGCCTGCCATTGCTTGAGTTTTGGGATGACAAGGGGCCTGCATGTGGGGGAAAGAAGGAACACAAAGTTCCTCTCTTCCTGTTCTCAAAAATCGTGTAAAAATAACTTGCAAATGTTTGTTTCTGCTTTATTTGGCTGAAATCAGATGCTCTCAGAAGCTGAAGCTAAATCAGCAGCCCATACATTTTTCATCCACACTGATGCATGCTCTCAGCCATGCAGTGCTTAGGGAAAACAGATGTGGGAAGCGGTCAATAGACTTTTACTACAGGAGACAAAGTCCTTCACAAAAGTCACAAGTCTAACCCATGCTGACAGGCCAGCTCTGTGCATACTCTGTCTACCTGGGCTCAATCTGCATTAACTGTGGGTGTTACAATTGCAAAGCCTCCAGCGAGTTTCCGAGTTCAGGGTAAGGTCTTCTTATGGCATTAGGAATGCAGATGGCACACGTGCCCGGCTTAGGGTGGGCTTGCACCAACACCCCCGTGACCACACAAACACAGAACCGTGGCAAACATGGTCTTTGCCAAAAGCATGTTTCAGCGACTTTCATTTAAATGAGATCGTTTCATTATATTTAATAAAAATGTAAAACATTTTAAGTACCATTCAACTTGGTACGAGAATGGAGAAAAGCTTTCTGGTCTATACTGTGCCTTGAGAATTAGAGCAGCTGAGGCACAGCTCTCCAACAGGAGGCAGAGTCAGTCACAGACTTTGTACCTGGAACTATTCATCTCTAGCTTTCAATCAAAGCACAAACTAGAAATCATCATTTAATACCGTGAGACTTGTAGGTACAGTTCAGTTAACCATTGTTCCTTTTTATCACTGAATTTTTCATTTAATTTTTCTGAAGTCAGTCATGTTAAGAGATTTTGAGACCTTATTTTAACAAACATACAAGAGGTACATAATTTGGTAGGTTGCTTTCTTTCAGATTTTTCCTTGGCTATAGGAAGAAATAAATTATGGAATAACAAGTTGCTTGAACTCAGAACTACTAAGTCTTCTTGTGATGAAGATAAGCATATAATTACTTAAATATCATTTCATGATGAATAACTGGTTTGTGCCACACATCATTGGTACGTGTTTTAAAGGATTCTGGATGAATACATGAAAAAAATAAGTAATGGCATCATAATAAATCCAACAGAGTGAAAACTGCACTAACAAAATGTCTGATAAACATAATACAGCTTTGGGGTATTTGCTACTCAGTTCCTTGGAAGGACTGCATTTGTCTGATTAGCTGAGCCGCAGAAAATGCCGTCTTGCTGGAGGCTGCTGCACTCTGCAGCCACCGTCAGCAACCCAGAAAAGTATAATTATCAAACTACTGAACCTTATTAACAAACACTTCTCATGCTCATATTCTTACATTGTAAAGAGATTTCCTTTGTGCTGAACAGATGTAAGCGGCTCTGTAGGCTCCTTTGTGCCACTGGATCTCCCACAACATTTTGCTGAAATGCTGCCTGGTAGTTCAGCACAACATACATAAGCTGTCAGGTGTGATTAAATTCAACATATTACCTGGTTTGTATCACATGAGAATAGGACAATTAAAAACACTGGGCAAATGAATCTTTGGGCTGAACTATTTCCCTCAAACTAATATTTGATGTATTATTAGAAAATTTGCAACAAAAATAAATCTGAATCTTCTGCAGGTTCCTTGTCTACTGTGATCCCTTCACCTTTACCAACCAACACAGACCATGGTTTGTATCATGTGATTTACCCCACTAACAAATAACAAGATTCGGATCCTTAATAATGGCATCACCCAAAGGTATAATTCTACAAGATAGCAAGCTGGTAACAGCTCTCTACCCCCTTGAATAATGATCACTGTGAAAAAAAAAAAAAAAAAATCAGCAACAGAGTTAGACACTGCCCAAACTTCTAGCCATGCATCTAAACCAAAAATGTACTGGAATAATATCTTTTAATATTAAAGAAAGAGGGGAAAAGTCTTGATTCATAACTAAATAAATCCATGCAAATCAACCTGCCTATCATTTCAAAGTTGAATCAATACCTACAAACATTGAAAAGTCAAATTATTTATCATGGTCAGCTGTGCTGATTTCATTGAAAATCATTGAACTATGAGCATACATCTCAAATCTTTATTTAAAGTTCATTTAAAATGCTGAAGTCAAGCACCTACATTTTCTGAGAAGTACCACACTGTTTAATCAAGGCTTTCTTCAAAAAAAAAAAAAACATGGAACTCTAAAAGCCCTTTTCGTCATAAAAATAACAATGAAAAAAAAATCACATACAATTGTAAGCCGCTAATTGGTTTTACCAAGTGAATTTTATACAAGCAGATATGACACTCATGGTCTCAATCTCTTCTGAGGCAGGCAGTGGGGGGGAATACAATGATATTCAATTTGCAATTCATTAAATGAAAACGTTATCACAAATGATTACACAGTGACCAAAAAAAAGACATCAGTTCCATCCTAATTAATATTCTCCCACTATCTCTCTGTATTCATTTAACCTTTCTTCATGGCCCTATTCTTACAGATGGCTCTGCAAAAGAAAGGGTTTGGTGCATGACAGGACAGAAGGATAAACAAATCTGAGTTCTTGCAAAATGAATGGTAAACCAAATCACACATTCAATTAACCATGACTGAAAACAGTTTGTCATTAAAGCTCACCAGATTAGAAACTGCATTTCAGTTGATTTAACAGCTACATGAGTCTTTTGAAGTACTCAGGGACCAGCTTTCTAAAAGCACACAGAACTACTCCAGTTCTATTCAAATTAAGCAAGCCAGCCTTGACCAGCACTTTCAAAAGCCATGGATCCCAACTCTGTGGTATTTCAACACACAGCACTCACACACAAACCACGTTAAAAACAAACAGTTCTCAAAGCCTAATATACATCTGATGTGAACATCTCTTTAAAAGAAACACCCATACCCTGCATAACCCAGAGTTTTAAAACAGGTTCTATAGAGAAAAATCCAAGTAATACTTATGGCAATCTGTGTTTGGTGTGCAACTGATACATGGCAACACAAAGCCTCTCAATTCTATGTGTTCATTTTTTGAGTAAAACTTTCAGAAACAATTTTCAGGGTTTCCTGTAGAATAGCAGCTATTGTCAAGGAATAAAGTTATAACTAGTATTTTGTTAGATTTACATACTCAATATTGGAGTAAACAAGTAATTCACATGCTTTACATAAAGTCAGTAAACTAGTTTTATCACCAAGATTTTTCACGTTTTTTTTCAGAGCATTTCAGTATCAACTTTTACTCTATTCCACAAGTTTGCATAAAAAGTACAAACTTCTCCCACTCATCTTAAATGCTCCATTTGTATTTCAATTACAGCTATTTGAATAGCAAATCTAACTACTTTCCCCCCTGACCACTCAACTGATACAGTAACTAATATGATTGTTCTGTGTTTTTAAATGAACAGATTCACTTTTATTACAACCAGTCTATATTTAAACATTTCACAGGCATATCTTCATCAGGCAGGCAGTAAGGGAAAAGAAGAGTGGGGAATCACTGCTCTCCACAGCATACAGAAACCCAAAAAAAGAAAGGCCTTCTCTACCAGTGCAGCACTATTCTGTTTGGAGGCTGACTTTAGGCTATAATAGAAAAAGAACTCTTTTTGGTGTATGCTTTCTCCCCAGGCAGTTTGCCAGTAGTGCACTACCAGCAAATCTCTTTAAGGAGAGACAAGCCCCTCGTAGGAATTCCCCACAGGAACAAGCTTGTAACTTTGAACATGGAAAAAACATTTCCTTTCAAATGGGAATGATTAAGCACATCTTTTTTGTAAGGCCTTCTGGTCTGGGCAACTGAGAAGCTCTCTCTTGCATGAAAAAAGAAAAAAAAAGTTCTCTAGTGTCATTAACTGAAATCTGTAACACCAAACTGCAGATCTTCACATACCCTTGTACCCCAAACAGACGTTTTGGGATCCAGCTACTTCAGCATGGATTAAGTTGTACTGGGATACACAAAATAAACTAAAGAGGAACAAAGGCTTGACTTCTACAAATCCAAACAACCTTTCTACCAGTTGGAAATTGCCAGTCATCCTGGTCATGTCGTTCCTTTGGGAATGACCCTCTTCCTAAACCAGAGTGTGAAATAAAATTTCTGTTTAATTCACAGCTAGAGATGGACTTGACACATGCAATTACACAAAACGGCTTTCTTCAAGAGCTGTTTCATATCACTGGGGTAGTGCAACACAGACAGACCCAGGAACTTACTGCAGGATAAAGTGGGACTAAAACACTAACAACTCCAAATGTTCATCTGTTTTGCAGAGGTGTGCATTAAAACACAAAGGGAAAAAAAAGTTTTCTAAATTCAAAATCTGCATGGGAAAATCAAAGTAATCCATCATAATTAGCTAATGCATATTACTGAAGATTTGAGCTGATGGTAATATTAAACAAAAAATTGAAACTGAAATAGGAAGATAGGGCTGAGTACTACATTACAATATTTTTTAATAAACTCCTTGCAGAAATGTCATCTATTAAGAAATTCTTGCAAATGTGCAAAGGTTACTTACTGATGCATTCTGTCTCACCTAATAACCATCAAATAACATTATTATTAATTTTCAGAAAGATAAGGCATGTTGTTCTTGTAGTTAAATAGTTATTTCATGGGTTTTTGAATGAGATAATACATGACGTGGTATGAATGTACATGAAATATAGCAAAAAAAAAATTATCAAAACATCCCTCACAGCATTTGTATATACACAAAAAAGCTGATCCAAGTCACCTCATTTTAAGCCTGTGTGGGGATTTTTTTTTTTTCAAAGCTGAGCTTCTGACTATGTCAAGGCCCCTCCTGACTATTCACACACAGGCATGTAAATACCTTTCACTGACTTGACTCAACGTACAATGTAAATTTCCTGTGGTATATCAGTTACAATTAGATCCTATATTTTGAAGTCTTTTTCAGATTAAACTTAATGGTATTTTCTCTTACAACAAATTAATCTGGTATCTTTAGTATGGGTAGCTTGGCTAAGTACGCACGAGTCATTATAAGGTCTGCACCATGTTTTCCCAAGCAAAGTGAAGTATTTTCAGTAGAGTTCAAATTATCTTGCATCTTTCCTGAAAAGTTTACTTGGGTGACTTCTATGCCAGCTAGCAGAGACATTAGGAGAGAGCATTAGCTAAGAATCCAAAGATAGAAAAATATCAGAAACACAGTATCAAAAAGTTATTTAGATTGGAAGTTTTTCTGAGTGAGTGGAAAGAGAGCCAGGCCTTAAAGACCCTTGAGCTGAAAAAGTAAACAAAGCAAAGACAGCAGATAAACATAGAAATCCTTCTAAGATACAACATTGGACTCTTAGCAATTAAACAAAAATCTTTAGAATTATTTACTAAATGTGGTTAAAATTTATAGAATTCTTCAACAATATATTCTGATTATGTATAGAGGATAACTGGGTGCAAGGTAAAAACCAACAACCTTTTCAATGAATGCATTAATTAGTCATGTGGCCTTCGAACTGAATGAGTCATCGAGTTGCTAATGAGATAAGGGCAGGAAGCCTGACACCTCTAAGTCAAGAGTTCAACCGGTTCTTCTCAGAGTACTCTCCTGCTGTGCCCTAGATTGAAGGCACAACACTGGCTTTCCTCCTGCTGAAGGGACTCAAAGAGCCACGTAAAGCTACTTACAGAGGAAGTCTTAGCCTGAAAGTAGGACACAAACATTACCTTTCTGTAGCAGTGTCCCCCACTACGGCTCTCCCAGTCCCAGCCGCCTGGGATAAAGAAGAGGCATCCAGGACCATCAGCACCTGACCTGCTCTGCAAGCACAGGCTGGAGAGACAACCTCTAGCACAGAGCCTGGCTCTGAGAGGGTTCCCCACTGACAGTGGTACTCAATCAAGGCTGAAGAATCCTGTTATCAGGAACACAGAGACTTTAATTAACATTATGGGCCCTCTGTGCACTAGAGGCAAGCTCTTTATTCGTGGGACTTTGCCAGTTTGCTGAAATTTATACAGCTGGGTCTCCCACCCCCTGACTCTGCTGTCAATCTCTTCTCAAGTAGAACAGTGTCACTGCTGCAAACCTTGGGGGTCTAGTCACAAGAGATGCAGTGCAACCAAAGACTCAGACTTCAGGGGTGTCGTTTTCATCAACTCTGGATGGATGCCTTCCTATCGTTCATATTTACTTATTAAAAAGAAGGAAAGAAAAAGAATAACCAACAATGTCTTGACCTCGGCCAAAATCCAGACTTGCATTGTGCTGGTCTGCCTGCACGTGATAAAGAAAGAAGCCCAGTGCAACTCAGGGCAATGGGAAAGGCAGCGGGAGGGAAAGCAAAGAACAGAACATGGGACAGCAGGATGACACCAGGAAGACAAATTGAGGTGGGAGAACGAGATAGAGAAAAGCATGCTGCACAAGAAGACAAACAGAAGAGAAAACACAGAGGGAAGCCAGAGAGTAGAGGCAAAAGATAACAAGAAAGAAATGAGTGGGAGGTTAAAAACAAAAGACATGGAGGGAAATAACACACCAGAGAAGAGGAGGAAAAAAAGGAAAAGACAGAAACAGAAGAAAGATATATACAGGAAGCCCCTTCTGCTAGAAACTGCTTCTTATCAAACTCAGGCAAGAAACACTTCCAAAAAGGAGAGCTCAATCAAGCATGGAAAGTTCAGATCACCTGATACTTCTGAAGGCAGATGAAAGAAACTACCTTAAAATATGAAGCAGTGAGCTAATCAGGATTTCATCCCAAAGTACCTTGCCTCTGCTCTGCTCCAACAGAAAACTTCTCAGTTCAATAGTAGTTTCATCCATCTCCTTGGAGAAGAACATGGCCCACTTGTGTCAGCACATTCAATGATTAAGGACTAATTATCAATGAAGCAGAATTCAGGATTAAGTTCAGTAACTGTTTTTAAAGTTCATCACCCTCTATTGCAGTCTATGCAGTACACATAGCCATGAGAGAACTACTCCAGTCAAAATACAGAAAAGATCCCTTCCCCCTGCCTCTCCTGGCACACATCAAAGACACATCAAGGTGTTTTAGACAAAGGATTAGACAAAATTCCCCATTGAATGCAGGACTGTAACACTTGGCTAGTGGTCAAGCACAGTCCAGTCTGAATTTGATTCTGCTCCTCTGCTTTGTTTTGTATCGCTCACTACAAACATTTCTTTCCTGAGAGAGAATGACCATGAATCCACCGAGCAAGAAGGTAACTGTAGTGCACCCTTGATCCTAAAGACTGGCAAAAAGGCAAAACACAAACCAGAGCTTGTGCATTCAGAAGACAAAAAGGCATAAAAAAAAAACTAATAATGAAAGGGACTCCTATCCTACAACAGCATTGTTTATTATTGCCATCTGCTTAATTCAGTCACCAATACAATGAAAAAACCTTTTCTTGCTTCCCTAAATTATCATAAATATCACATAGCATGCTGCTGGCTCTATCACAAAAACATCAGTAATCACAGCTTGGAAATCAAAGGCAAGTGACCAACACAGAAACACACAGTTTAACCATCCTGACACTGTACTTGCACTGTCAGTTTTCCATAAATAGTCTACAATTCCAAGAGGAAGGTTGTGGAACCCTCTCACAGAACTTTACCTTAAGATAATTAGGATTAAAGATAGACTCATTTCCAAGAATAAATGATACCAAATGATGCAGCCTATTTTTTAAAAAATACATAAATATGCCTACATTTGATTTACTATTTCTCTTAAGACACATATAGCTGTTTCTTAAAATGTTTGTTATATTTTGGTTATTTGGTTATAAAATTTATTTTGCCATTACTACTGCAAGATATAACTGACTTTGTGTTGGTTAGGCACCACGTGTGGAAACATTAGTGAGAAAAGAAGAACAGGGCTCACTCACAACCAGAGGCTGGGTGGTTGACACATGGTCAGTGTTGCACTGGCTCAGTCACGGGCCACAGCAGACTCAGAAACTCTCTCAGGTTTCTCTTACAAATCTTGGAAACTCCATCATACAGACTCTGCCTTCTAACATCCCACCAGAGAGAGGAGTGAATACCTGCTCTGCACACACATCCTTGCATTGAGGTTGCCACTGCAAACTTCCCAAGTCATAAAGGATGAACACGTGGACTGCTCAGATTCTCACATATATACCATCTCATGAGCCCAACCAAAATGGAAAAGTTCACATTTCTAGCTCCCACATACCAGTGTTCCACTGGTTTTTGCTCTCATACCATTGCTTCCTCGTTCTGAGGCTGATTACAAATTATGTCTATTTTGTATTCACAGAAAAACCCCGCATGTATAAATACTTCATTTTTCTGTTTACAAATTTTTTAAAAAGAGCCAGTTCAGCTAGCTGATGGAAAGCAATTCATCTATTCAATTCAATGAAGCAATATTGAGAGAACCAAGCTAGATATAATATCCATATGCAAACTAAAATTTATGAAGCTGAGCTTGAATTAAAGCCAGAGTGGGGTAGTCTCCTAGCAAGATCAGGGTGTAGGGCTCAGGTCAGGCATCCATGTCTACATGCAGGGAGCTAAAATCCTGCCAAACCTATAAGGTTCAACAATGACTTAAGATTTGGTCTGTTCACAAACCGGACAAAAGATCAGAATATTATTAAGAGAATAATCCCTTTTCCCACTGTAAGACACAGCCCTCTCTCAAACACTTATTGACATATGCACCTCAAGCAGCAGGAAACACAGGATCCAGCAGGTTCCCAAGCAAGGCTGAAGATTTCCAACTCAGGTCTTCTACTACATTCCCTCACAGTACACTTGAATCCACACTAACAGAAGAAAATTGTCATTGAAATACCAGAGGAGAGACACGAACCCAGACCACTGGTTGATGTATTTCATGATGGAGAACCTCAGTCACAAGAAAAGCCAATGCTGCTCGTTCCAGAACTATTTATTTTATTAGATTGAATACACAGGATGTGTCTGTCTGCTCCCTCATTCAGTTTAAATCTGTCCCATCAGCTGAAAGTACATTGTCAGTATAAATTCTGTTCTTTGAGCAAATTTAGTGGAATGACTCAACTTCAGGACAAACAGGATGCAAATTTAATGAGAATCTGAGATAATTTAAATGGTCAAGTAAACTTTATATAATATAATTGGGGGGCATTCAAGAACCCTTCTACTTGAAATACATAAAGATTAAGAATCTCTTACTAAAAGGGAAAAAAAAAAACACATAAATTATTATTCCGTAGACTAACCTGGCCACATTAGATAAAAAAAGAAAAATCATCAGGGATGAAAATGTCCATTGCCTTTCCAAATACTAGCACGTTGTAGAATTGAAATTGAGTCAGAAACACCAGAAAATAACCTAACAAAACCAATGCTAGAAACATTTTTCAAAATGATTAGCCTCTGACACAAGTAACTACTTTACCCTTTTCATGTAATGCTTTCTGAAATTAGTTATTAGCGGATCACGGGGTGGATTGACAGCTATGGAGATTTGTGCCCTGAATTTCTCAGGGGGAAAAAAAAAATGAAAGTCTGGTGGTTGGCTGGATACACAGCTGCATAACTCCTTCTTTACATTGACCTGAATTATTCTTTCATCAGCAATTTTTATTGTCCATATTTGCTAATATTGATAAAAAAAATTTAAAATGGGTCATCTGCACAAAGTAATTACTTTTAGAAAAATAAGCATATACACATCACAAATCATGCAAATTATCATAAAATATAAGACCTCATATCAACTCTAATTTTCCAGGCAAATGAATCCAAAATTACCTACTTATTGGTATCCAATTCTTTATTTCATTAACTTCCCTTCCCATCCAAAGAGTCACATGCCGATTTTGAGTGCACAAGACCACTCAATTCCACTATTTCAAGATGGAGTTTAAGATAAACAACAAAATCATTGCAGTGAAATTCAATATTACCCTTGAGTGATAGCCTTTGTAAGTTTTAGAATATTAAAAACAAAAAATTAGGCTCCATTTTATCTTTTCAAGCACAACCCTAGTATACTATTTTCAATCAAAGAAACACATTTCTACACACCACTTACTGCAGTACCATCCCTTTTTTGAAAGATCATTTATGCCAGCAGTGACCGCTTTGAAAATTCACATTGATGTTCCTATCACTTTAAAATGTATTACTGCAAAATTCCCCACCATCCTCTCATTAAAAATTAAAATATCCAGTAAAATAAACAGCCAAATAACACCATCAAAAACTGCAAACAGAGTAGACAAGTAGAGTAGGAAAGGCAGTAAACCTTCAAGTCTGAAACAAGTGTCAGAAACAGTAACAGCTAGTAAATATATGCCATCAATATAAGCAACAGAAACACAAATTAAAGTTTTTATGCCACACAAATATATGGACACACACAGCATAATATTAATGCACATTTCTCTCCAAAGAATTTTACTGATAAAAACCCTCACTTTGAACACATGACAAGCACTTACTACTGGGGAAAAAAAAACCACAAAGCAATTTCATATATATTTTGTAGTATCACTATATATCATTTTCTTTCACTGAAATTACCTACATTTAGTGCAGTCTCGAATACTAGCAGTTAATCATGTTAAAAGCATAGCAAACAAACGTAAAATAAAAATTCCAGAGTACTTACCAAATTATGATTAGTTGAATTAGAATCATCTTCTGGGAATGGGATGTAAACAGCTAAGGCCACACAATTGGCAAAAATAGACAGTAGTATAAATATGTCAAATGGTCTGGAAAATCTTGTTAAGGAACTCATGACTTATGAGTATCTACAAACTTTTAAGTCTAGTTCTTCTTTCAGCATCAACAATGGTAAAACAAGTTTTACTTTAAGACAATCTTTTGACTGATAACTCTGACAAACACTCCATCACCTTTAGTTATAGCACTATATATACCATATTATTTTCCATCACAATGATCCTTCAACGTCCTCTTCCTTTTGAAAAGAGTGAAAACTATTACTCATGCTGTCACAGAGCACTTTATATTAAATCCCAAAGATGAATATAATTACCCACTCTTGAATCAACATGTGGGTCATCATAATGGGCAAGGAATAATCATGGAGCTATTCTGTCCTCACATACTTATGTAGGTCTCATTAATATACATTTGTCCAAAGGAGGAAAATCATCTGAAATACAGTTCATAGTAGGATATGAGAAAGATTCCCAGAAAACCACAACTATTCTCTTACGGGAGAGCTAGAAAGCTGTACAATTGACGTAGACAAATTCTGAGCCCTTCCATGTCTCTGACAGTTGCATTCCCGCATCCTGGCTTTGGCCAGGACAGATGAAAGTTTAGGTGAGTTGAGTAGAAAATAGAATCTCATGGCTGGCTTGGCAGCCACGCAAAGAGAGGCTACAGACTTTCACACTGACAACAGCGTGGACTGCAGCTCTGCTTTTTATATTAGAGCTGCATGACAGCAGTGGAAACCTGGAGATACCTTCTGTCTTCCAGAAAAAAATGTCTTACTTTTCTTAAAATTCATGTATATGAAGCTGATCCTTCAGTTCATCATTGATTTTCCTTTCTCCCAAGGTATTTTACTATTCTTAATGACTAGAAACATGGAGATGCCCAGTTCAACCTATCTGTGGAAATTTGGAAAAGTACTTTGGACCTCAGCTATGATTTTTGGCATCCTTTCCTGTATTTGATGCACAACGTCTGGATATGTCTCCATAAGAGTCCCATAAAAGACTGGGGTAAGAGTACTAAATGTATTCAAAAGCATATTTTTGCCAGTTTAAATGGTTCCCTGGGAGAAAAAGAGGGGGGAGAAAAAAAAGTCCTGCAAAGCCTATATGTCCTACAGGATGCATTAAAGTTTGTTTGTTGGCTTATTAAAAGATTGTCACCTTGAGGGCCATGTTTATGTCTACAAAGCAGATCAACATCAACAGCTGCTATATTGTGTACAAAATGAAGTTACAACAGCATTTTCCAGGCTGGAGTGAGCAACTGATATCATCACAAGACTGACAACCTTGTTTTATGATGTAGTGCTACTGGGACAAATTCTCTCTGAGTTATTCCACTCTAGATCCACAGTAATTTCATTTACCTGACCTTAGCCAAGGAGAGGCCAATTTACTGAAATTAGTTGGACTTCTACCAGTTTAAATGAAAGAAGCAGCCATCTCGCTATCTTTAATGTGCAATTGAATTTTGTACAAAGAACTGAGAAACACCAACCCTATAAATGAGTAACAGCTCTTATTGCCAGGTTGGCTGTTCTGTTTATAGTAACAAATTGAGTTTTACTTCAGTAATCTACTGTCTTGAGCAGCTGTTTCCCATTACAGGGATGTTGCCATGGCTAATAGGATAACATTTTTCTCCTTGTACCTCAACAAAACTATTTCCTATTTCAAACCTCTTCTTGGTAATTAAATAACATACCAAACCAACATGCTATCAGTTCTGCCAGAGAAATACATGTATTTCCACATCACAACCAGTGTACTAAAGAAAAAGCCATCCTTCCCATCTCACAGGTCATCATGAACACAAGCCAGCATCTCTGACCTCCCATCTAGATGTAAATGTTTCCAAATATGTTTGGTGGTAGACATAAGTTGTACAAACTCAGAATATATTTCAGACACTTCTGCGTACTTGGAACATTTCCGTGGCTTAAGTAAAAATCTTGCCTACTTTTAGTACCAGGAAAAAAACAACATTTTTGAAAAGATTTCTACATCTGACTCATTTGCCCTAATGGCAATACACCAAATTGCAATATGGAAGATACAGGTTTGACATCTTTGGTCATCCCCCTAATACTGGATGGTTAAATGCATTCCTACCCATTCTTCCTTATTTGGAAAGGCAAAAAATGCAATGCAGAGATTTGCTGGAATATAATGGAAGCTTGAAAATGTTCCCCCAACTTCTCCCAGAAAAAAGGAACAGCTATGAGCTCTTCTCTGACTTTGAGCTACCTACTTCAGTAAATGATATTCTGTGTCAATATGACACAAGAGACCATCTTCAACAGCAACTGAACCCAATTTGACTGCCACTGGCATTAATGACAGTTACCCACATGTACAAGTGAAGTAACATGTAAGTTGTGATGCTCTAAGAGATCCCGTAAAACAATCCCCTTGACACAATCAGAAAATGTAAGAAAATCATTTAAAAAGCAAACTGCAACAAAGGATACTTCCATTCTACTAGACTAATGCAGGCTCTTCGTATTGGATTGTTGAGGGATAAACAGAAAAGGGCACGGGGTGGCCGACTATTGGATGTATTACCCTGTTTTTTGCTCTTGGCATATTGCTGGCGTTTTCTTTGGGACAGAGATCCTACAGGCTGGGCTGTGGTGGTACTCATATTTTGGGCAGCCTTTGCTTGTCTAGCAGCATCGATTGCAGCTTGCCAAGATAGAACAGTTTGCTTGGATGGTGCTGAACTGTTTGACTGAATAGCTGGTCCGTCACCAGGGAGAGGAATCCTGGTGCTACTTGCATAGTTCACCTCTGTGGGACAAAAGGAAAAAAAGCACTTGATTATAATTTTTTCACACTAAAATGGGTCCTAATCCAAAAAGATTGTTTCAAGACCTCAGGGCAGTGTGATGCTTCCATTACATATCCAGATATACATGTGCATACACTTGTGCTGTGGTATATGCAATTGAACAGTAGAAAAAACGCTCAGGAATCAGTTTTATAACTACAAGATTGATCTAAGTGTTGAGACACAAACACTTCTCATTTTGATTCTTCCACTTAAAACATCTTTTTCTAACTGGATAGAAGCCTTCCTGTCCTCATATTTACTCAGTAAACCATACCTACCCCTTAAGATCAAGTTTGCCGTAGCACCTTAGCATTTACTACTCTCTCAATTTATTTTGGTCGAAAGAGTAGTTGTTCAAAATTCTTACGCATTGTTCAATTAAGAATAAGCAGCAAGGTAGAGGGGGAAGTCCTGTAAGCAAGTTAAATCTTGCCCTGCTTTGCATTCTCAAAGAAAAATGCGTGGATGCCTCCCACAAGCAAAGATCCAGTATTGTCTGTGATAAACACTTTGATAAAGCTCTGCTGTCTTTCGCACTAGAAATCACAACCATGAGCCCATTGTAAAAGGCTAAGCTTTGGTTCTGTAAAAGGATGGTGTTCGGTTTTGCTTCTTCACAAGAATTTGAAAAATAAACTGCACCTTCCAAATAATAATTGAGTCCTCTTTATGCAGATGACAGCAAAGAGGCAAAACACCACCTCCTCGCAAGGATCCTTCCTCGCGAGCTCTTTGACTAGCGCAACAGTCTACTCCTACATGCACCTGTAGGAAGGAGAGGCTCCTGAGTGCGATTCAAAACTTGATGCCTGGGTGGGGAAAAAAATGGAGGAACGGCACAATATACGTGCTGGGAATTCGGGCTGGCAAGAGAGGTGACTGTGAAACGGATCTACCCAGGCAGGGGAGGAAAAATTGTTCCCCGTCAAGCAGCGGAGCAGCAGGGAAAGCACAGCCCTCCTGCTCCAGACGGGGGGCACAGATCACGGGAGCGCGGCAAACGCGCGTGGACGGGGAGGAGGCCGGCGCCGGCCCCCGCTCCGGGGGCGCGGGAGCCCTAAGATGGCTCCCCGGGATGGCGGCGGGGAGTGGGGGGGTCACGGCGGAGCCCCCACGGAGCTGCTG
>WEIT01040070.1:1266-16442 GCA_013389985.1 Dryoscopus gambensis | reverse complement strand
CTGGTCCCGCCCGAGCCCCCCGGGGAAGACAGCGGCAACGCCCGGGGCACCGACCGCGGCGTCAGCGGCTCCAGCGGCTCCCTCTCCCCGCGCTTCGGGCACCGCGTCCTCGCTCCTGGTAGCTCAAGGCTCTCCGGCCGCTCCGACCCTGCCCGCACACCTCCAGGAAAACCCCCGAGTTATCCCAACCCCGAGCTCTCCGCTGACCTGTTGAAATGCCGTCATTCTGACTCCAAGCTACCACTGGGATCTTCAAAGTTTATCCAAATAAATAAGAAAAAGAGGGGGGAGAAAAAATCATCTTCCGCTGCAGAGCCCTCAAACATTCATATAGGTTTTGTCTCATTGGTGGTGAAACTACCCCAGAAGTGCCGTGTACTGATACACGTGGCTGGAGGGACCGAGAGCTGTTACCATGAAGGAGAAAAGTCGGGACAGCCTCACGGCAAGGCAGTGTTTCAATCACTACAAAAAGTGATTAATGAAGTCCAGTAAGAATCATAGACATAAATTCCCACTCGAAATAGAACTGATGCTTCAAAATTACAGTTTGTTTTCGCTGCAATGAACGTTTTCCCACCCTTTTAAATAGCATTTCATTATTTCCTTTGAACACGCCACAGTCAAACCCAGTGGGTTTGAACCCTTACCTTTGACCAAAAGTGGTATTTTATTAACAAAGCATTTCCGTGAAACTATTTCTACTACACTTTGCCTCCGCCACTTCCCCATTTATGTCCCTACCCACTCTTTCATCCATTCCTCATCCACAATTATCTCCATCTAATTAATAATAAATAACATCTACAGGCAGTAATTAGAAGAAGAGCAATAAAACCTTAATACTGCTGATATTCTCTAGGGACCAAGTGAAGAATAAATGCCCAGCCTTCAGCTTTATAAGAAGCTCTCCATTAGGTAGAGCCTATCCTTTTTGGCTTTACCTTTGTTAATTAAAGAATTTAAAAAAAAAAAAAATTAGCAGCAAGGCCGATTTAGAGAGCAACCTTCCACAGATGCTTCTTGACCTCCGGCTCAGCGCTTGGTTTTTTCTAATTTTCTGACCTGACTGTTGCAGGTTTGGTTGATTTGGGGAGGCACCACACCCTCTTCACAGGTGTCACTACAGCACAGGTGTTTCCAGTTTAAACAGTCTTAACGTACTTAGGTACTTGCCTTTTATGAGCAGAAATTAACCAGGACTTCTGCTCTGAACAATCAGATATTTAGGTGTCAAAAACACTTGGTAGATTTTCAAAAGTATGTAAATCAAGATTAGTTGCCTAACAACCACTGCAGGCACTGAAGAAGGCACCTCGTGTTTAGCAGGAGTTAGTGCCTAGCCTAAGTACCTAAGAAGTATCTTGGCAAAGCTGGACTCCAGCATCCAAATAATTACTTTTAAATAAGGCTTATGAATTTAAGCACTGAGGCACTACTGAGAAATTCATAACTAATAAGGCCTGGATCCAACACAAACAAAAACATCCCGCAAGAAACAGATGCTTCACTTGCAAATGTTTTCATAAATTTCCTGATTTTGGCTTTACTAATGTCTATTTTCTAATCCCCAGTCTTTATAATGACCACAGCAGTATGTACTGGAAGCTACCAAATACTTCTCAAACCCAAGAAAACCATGAAACAGAGAGAAAAAAATTTTGTAGTTGGTCCAAACTTGTAAGCATACAGTTGTGCATATTTCAAAAGCTAACTCTTCTTTTATTGCTAGATCAGATTACATACTATTTTTTCAAAATCAAACTTAGAGTTTAAAAGGAAATGCGAGTCTGTTTAAAAAGTTTTGAGAAAGTTTTAAGGAACACTGATAGTCTTTAGTTACAAAAGTGCTAATTACTGAAGCCATCAATTCTCTGAACAGCTGTTTTCCCTTCTTCTAGAAACTGGTGTCTAGTTGTTTCCCTAAGATTGCTTCACTTTTCTGTCACTTTGATATTGGTTACTCATTCCTGAATGAAATGACCACATTTGTGGATGTTTTAGAATATGTCCCAGCTACTATAACAAGTGATGATATTTTGAATGGAAATAACCATTGTTCAGAGAAGAAAGAAATATGGATGTCCCCATCTGTTGTACCTCTGTGTCGCACCATATTCAGTGTACTTCATTTATATGTCAGAGAATGGTACACCAGGGAGTAGATACATTCAATATTATAATACATTTATTGCAGAATTCCAACTAAATTACCATCATTCCCCTCTTGGTTCTCAGGGATTTACTCTCTGTAAGGGAAAGAGGATGAAGAAACTGCCTCTTATGGACATCATAGGAGCAGAGCCCACTAAGAATTTCAGGGTGTTGTGCAGAAGGATAAAGCTGCTCAACCAAAACTTCAGCCATTATGAACTCGTGGAGCGGAGCACAGCAATCCTGTGCAGCAGATCATTGCAGGAAGCAAAAACAAATCCAGTTGCAATGCATGTGGGAGGAACTTACGTAACAAATACGTAATTTTATTAAAAATGGGAAGCTCCAGAAGTAGCCTCATCCTTAACAAGGCAGGGATTCTCACTCATGCGTGTTAATCCATTATTAATTCTAATAGTCCAGCTGAAATTCTTACTATGCTAATATATACTAAACTTTTACTATCCTTATTCATGGAAGGAATATTTTAAGGAAACATGGCTATGTTGCAAACAAGGACTTGCAGGATTAATTCTTGTCCATGTTATGCATTTCCTTTTCATGTTGAATAGATTTTCAGGTGCATTCTCTCTTCTTGCTTAAAGACTTATATTTTCATTCTTCTCACATAAAGTATGATATAGCTACAGTTTGAGTTTGAACATCTAGTTCAAATTTTTATCTAAAAAAGACCATGATGAAATTTAAATATGTCCTTATATTGTTTATGTCAGATCAGTGAATATCACCTTTCTGATGTCACTACAAGTAAGGGTGACTCTTTAAAGAACTTAAAATAGCACATTGTTATTGTGGATGTAGTTTATATAGACAAATATAAAAAGTACAGACTTCTGAAAACCCATTAACTTGGATCTCAAAAGTAGATAAAAATGTGCATAAATGGATTTTAAAATACATTAATCCACTACAGAATGAAAATTATGAGAGGGAGGCTTAATTGTCCGTGTTATTGACCTTATCCACACTTGAGATTTAATAGGTAAAAGAACTTTCAAAAGGATATAACACTGAATTTTTATATGTCCTTTGCAAGAATAGTCTTTTATGGTTTTGCCTCATTGGTTTTTTTACTAATTTGCATGAGCAAAGTATCCTGATACTAAGCATAATTTTGATTTTCTTCTCTCCTGTTTAGCACTTGAAAAAAAATTTCCAGATACAAGAATCCTACCACACTGAGGTCTTGCCATGTAATCATTTGCATATAAGCTCACCAAAAATACAAATTTTTGAAAGCTGAATATAAATGAAGTGAGTAACACTACTTCAGTCTAGCTGGAGATTTAGGTCTATATTTTGTGCAAAAAAATATCACTATGAAAACTTGTACAAAGACAGGGAGAGTGAGAAGGAGTGAGGGAGAAGGAGGGAAAGAAGGAGGGAAGGCAGCAGGGTGCACAGACAATCCTCTTTACATTTGTTTGGCTGAGCTGAAGCTTCAAGTGTTTCTCAGATTGCTGTGGATTAAAGAAATGGGTGATGCTCTCCAGTACTGCTTACCAACTCAACAAAAGTCCAGTTTATTTTTTCCATCCTCTCTGCAGAACTTTATAGAATGGTACTCAGATAGCAAGGAGCAACTGCAAACATGATTTTGAATTAAATACTTTCTTTTATATGTCTGCAACTATAGTTTTCATTATCTCCATATGCAAGTATAAACAGTGTAATCTGCTCCAAACACAATGAAAATCTGTCAAATTTAAAATCCAGTTGGACTTCTTCAAAACAAATCACTAAGAATGCAATGAAATGTGTTTTCCTGACTAATTAGATTCTCTGGCTTTGTGTGGCTTCAATTAGGATGCTATTACTCAGCAATGCAGTTTATATTCTTCCAGCAGTTCCCTCTTCTAGCTGCAGTTCTCCACTATTTTCAGTGTTTACCATATCTTTTCACTAACTTGCTTTGACTGAAAATACGGCTAATTAAAAGTTGCTGGATATTCTGTTGTTCTTTATCTCAAGTTCCGTTTCCTAGTAGTCAAAAATCAAGAAACCACCTTCTCCTTGTTCCCCTCTGATCTACAGTCATGGATTGTCTTCACATTTTTCTTCAGGGATCCCCCATTATTAATAAATGCTTTCCACACCGTGTGTTATCCACCTTCCAGAGCTCTCACATGCCTACGCCAGTCCTGCTCCTCTGGGGCCCAAGTGATTTGGCTTTGGTGGGCACCAGACTGGGTTTCCAGCCAGAAATTATTTCCAGCTCTATTACTGTGCTAGCAAGGTGAATTGAAGTGGTGACAGCAGGACTACATCACCTTAAATTTAGAGTATCCATATTTAGGATAGAAAATATTTAAACTGTTGACTGCAGGAACACATTTCAAACTGTCATTTAAGTAGAGTCAAAATTTTCTCTCAAGAGTTTCATCTCTATTTTTAGTGCTCGGTAGAATGATGATTTCACAGATGGGCAACATAGCCAGCTACCAAAAAAATTCCACTACACATAATTGTGCTTGAAAATGTCACAGCAAAATGGATGGATGACTCACAGTATCAGCACATGTGCCTCATGCAAACAAATAACTTTTATAAATACAAGCCACACTCCAGTTTTTTTCAGAACGTTCTGCTGGTGGCGTGTGATGGAGTTTCAAAACCCCGCACCGGAGGCTGGAAGACTACTAAAAACTGCACAGACTTGAGACAAGCAAACACATTCGTGTGGGGGCTCTCCCCCGGCGCCTGCAGGAGACAACAGCCAGGCGGCTGCAGCCCTCGGCGGGGCCGTGGGAGGCTCCGGCAGCGGGGGCGGCCGGTCCGACAGCCCCAAGTGGGAATTCCAGCCCCGGCAGCTTCTCCCACCGCTCCCCGTGCGAGCTGCCCCAGGCGCTGCCCGAGCGCTGCTGCCGAGCGGAGCCCAGCCCAAGGGAAAAGGCGCTTCAGGGCAGAGTCCCCGCTCTTCCACCAGAAGCCCTTTGATTTCGCCTATGAAAGCCCAAACGAACCCTTTCAAATGTAAACTTGCTTTGCACTTTTAAACCAACTCTATCTGCTGTGCTATCTGGAAGTCTTTTTGCCAGAACAAGTAAAATTTATCAGCTGTGTATGAAATATTAACAAACTGACGCAGATATTAGAATATGTAAAATTAATGTTTTAACATTTAGCAGGAATCAAATTCTCAGGTTACTAATCAAATTCTTCAGTTACTAAACATGACACATTACCTGGTAAAAACGTTTCTCTCTTGGCAGGTAGAGGAAACTTGAATTTAGCTAATTTCTCTGTAGAACCTTTCCCAAACAGATTTTAAACATTACTTGGAGAGACATTCCTTGTCATAAGAAGACTACAGCTGCACGGTTGAGCACACCAAGGTCAAGAAATGTCCTACTTCATTCTGGGGCTGTATCATGACACAGTTTCACATGATCCATTCTGCCTTTTGCAGGAATACGCACTACGCCCTGTGTGAGACAGCTGGCACTTACAGCCAGAAATGGAAGGTAAATATTCATATTTATGTTTTTAAACCATTAATTAATTTATGTATTCAGCAACGGATATAACACAAACTGTATTCCAAACTTATTTTGTTGAAAGGCAATTTTCTACTGCCTCAGAGGCACACAGGATTTGCCCACACCTGTTTCACAGTGAGTAGGTCTAGAAAAAGGGACAAACTAGTTTTAAAGTAGCAATTAATAACAACTTTAAGAATAAAGCTTTCTCTCTGTCCTAAGTGGTACCTACTGGGGAAAATGCAGTCATGTCTCTTTGTTGGCACTGGCACCCCACACTGAAATAGGAACCACAGATAATATAGAAGAGCACAGGCCTATAGAATGAGGGGAGAGACACAGTAACTGCATTAGAGAATGCGGAAACAAATCTAAAATGCTACTGAAGAGGAACACAAGTCTAGATTTCAGATCTAGAGCAAGCATTTAAGGTCATTTTTCTTTAAAATCTGGCATTCTTACAAATAGGTCCAATGAGCTGCATTACTCACGGGAGTAAAAGATTGCAGTTCAGTAATTTAGGAAGTGTGGTATAATCTCAATACTAAATTATATGACAATAATTTTTCAAGTGCCTCACCAGGTAGAACAGAGACTGTAACGTAAAAGTCCCATATTCGGCTTTAACATTAACATCTTGAATAAACGATCAGTCTTTGTTTTAATGAGAGTATCTAAACACATGTATGAGTTATAGATTATTCAAAAATTCCTTTCCCTGTCTCTCCAAATGCTGTAAGATGTCCAGATTTCTACCCTACCAAGTTTTCTTCCTGGCTTTATAGTGACATTCAATGAAACACAGGACCATGTTAGGTCAAACCTCTGACAACGATGCTTTCACTGGAGTTCAAAGAGCTTGAAAGGACAAAAGCATAAATAAGGAAGCAAAGTAAATATCCTTTCATATCATAAGACTTTACTGTGTAGCTCTTGACAACACAAAGACCTGCGTAATAGACTAGGGAAACCAATCCTTATAGAAAAGCACTGAGGGATCACGTTAGTAGTGGACAAGGCAACAGAGGAGCTTTCAATCAGTAATAGAGTAGACGCAAATAACAAAATTCCTTTAGCACACTACAGACTCTCTCTTTATGTGTTTCAGTTAGCAGGTGCAATTGCCAAAAGGGGCTTGTGAAATAATGCTTTGTTACTTAGAGGGTTTGGGGATTTTTCTGTCATCAGAGACATCACTGCCCAAGCACATCAAATGAGGATGTGCTGTGATGTGTTTAATCCAATGGAAATATTCCAGGTTTGCATTGTATTAATATTTCTAAAACAACCAACAAATTCTGTCACACTTTTGCTTTCTTCTGCTTGCCCTTGAAGCTAATTGAAAACCTGCGAGTGCAGCCAAATCTCACTATTTTATAATCACCTGCCTCACACAGTTGGCTTGTTGAGGCAGTTCACTCACAGCTTTGAACTTATGTGTAAGGCTCCTTTCAATGACTGTGGAACTGGTGTCTCAAAATAGGGTGCAACTTCCCAGGGAAGGGGGTGTATCCCGCTATGGATATCGGCTTGAGACAGCTGACAGACCTCTCAACACACTCTGCAGTTTCAAACACAACAGAGCTCTATTAGGCACGCAAAATAAAACTCAGGATCAGGTGGATTATGTCTTGGGGCTTTTCCAGTTTTTTATTGTAGAGAATTCTCCAAGCATTTCTCTGTGCAGTAACCTAGCTAGGAAAACATTGGACACTAATATCTTCAGTCATTTAATATGCATGTTGCTTTTCTTTTTTTTTTTCTTTTTTTTTTTTCTGCCTGAGGTCTTTATTTCCTGTCAAATAAAGGGATTATTCCTGAAAATGACTCTCACTAGATTCAGTAAGATTTTTATCCATCTCTACGTCTGAAAGGTTTGCATCATCAAATAAGAAACTAGAGATTATGGCTATGAAAATATGTGAATAAAAGCAAAGGGGCAGATGCCGAATCCATAAAAATTACTAAGCATAATCTGTGTTTGCTGTTCCATGTAAATACACAGTTAAAAAAAAAAAAAGAGAGAGAGAAAAACAAAACAAACACCAACACAAACAAAACTAACATAGAGTAAAATCTCAAAATTTATTTTCAGCTTCTAGCTGATTTAGTAGATGAGAGGTTTTTGTTTTGTTCTCTACGAAGGCAAGTCATTGAGCTTATTTATGGGCATATTTTAATTCTTTACAGATACAGCCTGCTTCCTCTTGTCTCACACTGAACTTAGAAAATTGTAAGCAAACCAAATGGTGAATTTCACTTAAGAGTTCCATTTAGATAAGTTGATTTAGGTTTAAGGGCTCTGCAAAGCAGTAGCACATTTTGACCTACTTTGTGTACAATACAGTGGGTTAAACAACACTTGATGACAGTGAAATGATTTTTAGCATTTTTAGCCCCCTAAGAGCTAATATAGCTAATGCAGTGCCTAGCAATATAAACCACGTGTGTGCCCTACGCATACAAAATCCCATTCCAGAGTCACACAGTGTGGGCAGGTTACAGCTGTACTTTGTATCTTACACAGTCTTTCATAAATTCTGGCACAAATATATTTAAAAATTCAAGGTATAAACAAAGTTGAAAGAGAAAAACACATTTATTTAAAAAATTCTAGAAAAGACTTTGTCTCAAGCGCCACTATTTTTGACATTTTTGTGTCTCAGAGGAACCTCAGAACTGCTTTAGCCCTCAGTACACCGTGTTCTCAATGGAAATACAAATGATTGTGACCTTTGCCAAGGAGATCCCTGGCTAACAATACAGTTTCTTAGCGCCTTGCAGTCAGACACACACTCCAAGGTAAATTAAAGCATGCCAGATATTAGACCAGCCCCTAGATGTAGTCCTGGACTGCCAGAATGTGAAGACACCTGCAAAGTACCTCTTTCCATCAGCACCATGTCTCCACAGAGCAGCTCTAATTGAAGAACAAATTGTAGTTGAAAGTTTTCTTTCAGAGTGGAAAGGAGAAAAAAAAGAGCTCAAAAGTATTTCAGGCAGTTTTGACAACAAGGAGGAAAAAAAGAAAGAGGACTGCAGATCTTATACTGTTTCAGTACCTGGCACGAGAAAAGGCAGCTAATGCTGCCTTCCCCCCACCCGTATTCCTGAGCTGTGGCTCTCACCTGGGAACACTCTGCGGGAGGGACTGAGGAACACACAGCTCACATCCACCCACACACGGACACTCGCTCCAGCTGGGGAGTAGCCGATTAAAATGAGGCATTAAACTGTTCCTCATTTGTGGCAGTGAGGCATGGTGCCGCGATGCCTGGGAGGGAGAGCTTCAGAACTCTGGAGAGAGCAAATGGAACAGGGACTTCAAAAGAGGGTGGTTGTGAACATGTTTTTTAGAATAATAAGCTGTTCGACTACTTAGAAAACATGGGGAATAAAGCTATACAAAATCAGACAGGAAAGCTTCTTCATTACGTTGAATTTTTGTCAAAAGCCTACCCTGTAAACCCATGTGAAACACTTTTTTTCTCCATCCTTCAAATCTAATTTTGTTTTCAGATACAATATTACAATGTTATAACTTCATCAGAAACACGAGTTAAATTATGCTTAAATGTGAAGCTTTGGGGTTGGAGTGTGTGCATAGAAAATGAATTTGATCTTGCCTCTGATGGAGAGATGCCCACTATAAAACCAGATGCCACATTTTCATAGTGCATTAGCTGACACACTCTGCAGAAGGAGGGGTTTTGGCTTCCTAGAAATCCAGCACATAATCTGAAAAACGCAGCAGTTTGTTTTTTACCTCTGCCTAAGCATCCTGCTTACATACAGATTTACCTTTTGGCAAGCAGAATCTGTATCTTTTCAGCCTGTGCCTGTTGCATCACCAAGCACCACCTTCTCTGCTGTGCAAATGAGCCAGCAATGCAGCAGTGGCCTGGGGGCAAAGGCTGACTCAGAACCACTGAAGCCAAACATCAATGCTTCCCCGAAATAGGCAGACACTTCAATATCATTGACTTCCATGAGATCTGGTATTTCTTTCAATCCAGCCATATCCAATGCTAAATAATGGACAAACCAGGAGTTGGGGCAAGGAAGGGAGGGCAAGAGATTGCAAGAGCGTGAGAAAGATCAGCTATTCTAGGCATAAAAGAAGGATAAGACTGATGTGGATGACTAAGAATGTCAAAAGAGTTCTTGAGGAAAAATAGAGGGTATATGACATACATAAGAACATAAAATCCGAAGAGGATTAAGAGAATTATGAACTGGAACTGAAAGGATGCAAAAAAACCCCAAACCCAACAACAGCATTGTGTAAGGCTGCCAGAATTGGCAAAGTGAGAAGACTGTAAAGAAAAACAATAAAGGATCTCAAAATACTTAAGTGATGTGAGGATCAGCGGGGACACAGCTCCTGAGCTGTTAACAGAACCTGCGTACTGCAGGAGTTAACAAAAACAATAATAAAGCAAGAAATGTAAATGCCCACTTCTATTCAGTATCTGTGCAGTAAAGAGAAGTGAAATGCCAGAAAAGAGAACACAGCTCGCAGAGGAGGACACTGTATAAATAAGATTTGAAGAAGAATAAAGTAAGTCATAACCTTTGTGCCACCTAGAATAACCAGTAACACAAGGAAGCTGTGAGGACAGATTATTTGCCACAAATATACTCAAAATGTCAAACAACAGTGACCCTTTAGCGGTGATTTTGCAGAAGGAATTCAGGGTGAACACAAAAAGTAAGTGAATGTTACTCTAGCCTTCAGAAACAGAATTTGAAAGAGCTGGGAAAGCAGAGATGACTCATTATAACCTAAGTGGCCAGTGATCCTACTGATATTAAAGCAGAAGATCAGTAACCAGGCATTAGGAGAAATAAAAAGTGTCCCATAGCAATCCACAGTGGGACAACTTTTGCAAATATAGGATGTCTGAAATTTCATTTTCCAACTTTACTTTGAAGTGAAGTCAATCTGAGACAACACTTTGCAATCTTCCCCCGATTTCTGTCTTTTTTCCACAGTGGCTCACTGCTTAGGCAGAACCAAAGCAGAGCAGCAGTGTCCCTATTTTCAATGGCAATCTTACTAAAATCTGACAGCAGATCTGAAAGGATGGGTGCGTCAGGATCAGTCATGGGCCCTATTTCAGCTCCATAAAATAACCCCAAAGCTGAAAGTTCTTCACAACAGGGTATTTATCTTATATTCTACTAGCTTTTGGTATAAAAGGTTAGCAGGCCCATCTTGCATCAGATCACTGGCCATAGGTTCAGCAGCATGCAGGAAGGAATTCACTGACCCTCTCAGATTCACGAGATATCAGACAAAATTGAAGCATGTAAAATTTGTTTTGTAACTTAAAGTTAGTTTGATTAAAACCTTTGTATCAAGTAAGTAACTTAGTCAACTAGAGAAAAGCAGAAGCTGGTGCCTCCCTGGCTTCTCCACACCTGAGCATGCAGTAACACTCTGTAGCTTCTTTTATTAATTGAAACATTTTCTGCTGTGAAGAGATTGTTGAAGTAATGTCTGAAGCCCAAGAACTGCCAAAAAAAAGGCTGCAAAATACATTTTATCCAACCATTCTCTTCATCAGATTCAGAATACTTCTGCCCAGATTTTTCACACTAAATAAACTCACCACTGGGCAACCTGCATTTCTTTTTCTCTACACATAGCCCGTTTTCTGAGTGCACATTCAAACAACCTGGCAGTTTTTCACCTTTATGTCATTGAATGCTGCCTGATATAAATGTCTGGACATGCTTCTTACCTCCCTCCTGACCTTCCCCTAAGAGCCTCCCCTCTTCTGTGTTTCAGGCTGTGCTGAAGTTACTACAGATGCTCTATTTGATGACATTACACCGAAGAGATCCATGCCAAAACTCCTTGGCCACCAGCATCAGTGCTGATGTCAGCATAGCTGGAAGAACAAGGCTAGTTAGCTAATTGCTTTACAGAGCAATCACAGGCAGTGCAGAGCTTGGAGCCAAGTGTTTTGCTGGGGCAGGCAGGCAAAATGCCATTGAAGGCACCTATTCCCTGGGCCAAAATTCCCCCCCGGCAATGACAGCCAGCACAGAGGTTTCTGTACGAGCTTATGAAACCAAGGAATAAGGTTTCTATAGGTTTGCATCCCACACAAGCACAGCAGTAATTGTCTGGTTTAATTACAATCAATCTGATGATTTGTGGACGCTCCTAAACAATAGCTTTCATTGCTTTGTATTGATTTTATCGGCATCCGGAAAGGTTATGCATTTAGGCTAAAATCATGGAATTTCTGAAACCAGAGGGAGCTCTGCTGCTAATTTCAATAGCGTTAGGACTTTCTGCTGCAGGAACTATTCCAGCAGTGCAATGAAGATTAAATGAAAGACAACTCACTGATGTTAGGAACTCAGTGGCAGTGCAGTGAACATGCAGGTGGAATTCAGATTCACATTTTTAATAGCCTTATTTATATCAAAGAACATGGTCCATAAGATTTGTCATGATAGATTCTACACACTATAAAATACACCTTGATCCTATGGTTTTCAATAGAATCACTACTACAAGTAATTGTAAATACAATAAACCATGTCAAAATTTATTATCTAATGAGATTTAAATGTCAGATTTTAATATTAAATAGTTTTTCATGGAAAAGGAGAAGGAAAAAGTTAAATACCTCTATGATCATTTAAAAGTGAAAAATTATGTGATGCTACTGAGTTAACTTACAGTAATTTAAAGACATTAAAATGGGCACGGAAGTAGAATCAAATTTGTAAAGATAAACCACCAAATCTTCAGGAAAGCACATTGTGTTGAATAAAGTAATACTTTTTATTTTAGAAACAGTCTTCTAATCATGGTACTTCTGCAATGAAGTTGCAGCCATGAGAAACATTAGAGCTTAGTTTTAATCATCACCTACTATTTAGCACGGGATGTAAAGTATTAAAGTAGTAACTCTCCAGAAGTCCACAGAGAAATCTAAGGGACAGAGTGTATTCATTTTATAAAGTTTCCTAAGTAATGTTTTTCCTTTTTCTTTTTGAATAGCATAAAGATTTTACTCACTATAAAGACTATCTCACTACGCAATTATATTTAATCAAAGCACTACTAAAATTGACATTTGATTATTTCTTTTTGCATCTGCAACAAAGAATGAATATGGTCACTTCAGAAAACTCCTCAATAATCTTTTACTTCTTTTATATTTAAAAATGTAATGCAGTACTTTGATAAACCAGAATGCTCTCTTGAAGGACCTTCTGAATTCATAATTCACCCATGATGGTTTTGAGTTCTCATGAGCACTAATTTACTTTTGCAAATTACTTAATAACTAGCAAGATGTTTTAACTTGTTGTCATTTGACCTCTAAATAAACCACTATAAACCTTTATGCAATAATACAACCTATCACGCCAACTTGCACTCCTGTGTGCAGGAATTCCAGTGCTGCAAAATCATCCTGTGCTCAAAAAAAGAAGTAATATTTTAATCATTCTCTACTGCTATGGGTTTTTCTATTTAGATGTAAAGCTTAATTATATAGAAAAAACATTTTCTATCTCAATTACATATGCTTGTGGTTTCAATATGTGAACAATACAGTATCAGATATTATTTTTAAATTTTCCAAGGACAGTCTTCCAGCTTGGAAGGAGAATTCAACATTAAAATTCAGCTTTAGTGAAAAAAAAAAAAAAAAAAGCTAAATTGTGCCAAACAGTGTAAATGGAAGGACCAAGGTAATTTTATGTCTGTCAGCCTGACAGTGATCCTGAGCAAAATAATAAAAAAGGCAGCACTGGAGTTTTTAAGTAACACTAAGGAAGGTAACATGATTTATACAAGCTGGCATAGGGCAATGGAAAATAAATCTTTCAGACCACCTTTTCAGCTTTTCCACTTTGAGACTAAGAGGTAAAATAGCTTGGTAAAATAACTTCATTAATGTATTATATTTAGATTTCTCTCAGGTATTTTACATGTTCTTTTGGTAACTAAAGCAGGATGATATCAGTGTGACATACAATGGATTAAATATTGTCTGATGTTCCTCAGGAAGAAAGCAAAAATTGTGGGCCTGCAAAGGACTTTGCATCACTGACTATTTTCCTAAAAGCTCAGTTCTGTCTCAGTCACAGCCATTGGACATACTACAATGACTCATTCATAAAATTACATAGTTCAAAATAGACAGTCACAATAGTATCTCACAAGTCTAAAATCTCTACTTCATAAAATCTCATGTAGAATCACCATTAAGTGAAGATCATTCTTTCAACATATTTCCAAGGCACAAATTAACAGTTCATGTATCAAGTATCACACATTCAAATGTCATTACTGAAGGCAGAAAAGACTATTTGTGGGCAGGTAGGATTGCACTGTTTTCTAAAAATAACTGAAGTTTCTTATTTAAGGTGAACATGTATTGGTTTGTATTCTGAGTTTCAGAAATTAAATAACCATAGCAACATTATGAATTAAGAAGGAGAATGAGAGAAAAAAAAATCATTGCAGATAATGCAGTGAGTCTGACAGATGTATAGACCTTCCTTTGCATTATATTAACACATCAGTATCTCAACAGAAACCTTATGTTTTGTTATAAGCAGATATATTTATCTTCTAGAAAGCACAATTCCTAGATCTTGTAAGATTTTATGGAAAGTATTCAAAAACATCTTGGGAAAAAAGGAGGTCAGTTCTTGAAGCGATCTCCTCTGTTCCTCTTTAATGTCTACATTAAATCATTTCAGCTAAGCAATCAAATATTTCTCTCAGCCTGTGGAACTCTGGTATAATACCTGATATCCACTACAAAAGCCAAGCACGTGAGGCCACGTAAGAAACCATCTGAAGTGATTTCCACACACGTGTAGAAGGTCCCAGTGTGACTCCAGGGAGGACAGGTCTCGGACACACAGCGTTTCACACAGCTAAGGCGGGAGGAAGCAGAAGAGCTACAAGGCATCAGAGGCAAGAAGCAAAAGAAATACAAGAATTAGCACAAGTAAACCCAACTGCAAACGACCAAGTACCTGTGTCTGTGCGCTCTTTTAGGTTAAAGCACATTTACATTTATGAGAAGATGATACGAGCTTTGCTGGGAGAAGGTACTTCTCTCTTGTTAAATTGCCTTTGTTGCAAGGGTTTCCATCTAGAAGGCACAGACCTTCAGAGTGCTCTGCTGGGAGAGCTTTCCTTCCTAATAGCAGCCTGTTACAAAATCCTTTTGGCTTTGGTAGGTTTGCAGGTTTTGTACTTTATTCATGCATGATTTATTGATAGAGTATCTATTCTGCAATATACTTTATTTACTCCGTCTCCTTGTTAAAAAAATTACTCTCTTTAAGGTTCTTCTGAATTTACTGATTACCTAATTCATTCAGGGCAGGTGTCTCAGAGGTAATTTGTTCCCGGCTCTGGAAGTCAGAGTATAAACTGGATTTTTGCAGGTGCCTGCAGCTAAAGGTATGGCTCATGCTTTTGCTGGAGACTGCCTGCATCTGTGATTTGGGATTTAATATTTAGAAAGGCGC